>JAGFNQ010003982.1:0-26622 GCA_024364735.1 Boesenbergia rotunda | reverse complement strand
GCTTAGAGTGGTCAAAAGATTATGACTGTGAAATCCTCTACCACCCAGGTAAAGCTAATAAAGTGGCAGATGCACTGAGCAGAAAATCCTGTGCAGCACTGATGTCCCTATCATCACTGTCTCTACCGCTTCAGAAAGAAATAAAGAATTTTGGAGTCGAGGTAATAATTGGGCAATTTTCTGCATTGACCCTAGAGTCAACCCTGCTTAAAGATATACAAGAAAAGCAAGATCAAGACCCAGAGATCCAGAAGATCAGGCAGGGGATCCAAGAGGCAGAAAATTCAGAGTTTCGAGTATCAGACAGTGACATCCTCTATTTTGGAGACCGCCTTTGCGTCCCCAATGATGAGGAACTAAGAAAGAATATTCTAGAAGAGGCCCACAGTACCCCATACTCTATGCATCCTGGTTCTACCAAGATGTATCAAGATTTAAAGAAAAGATTCTGGTGGTCTGGACTCAAGCGAGACGTGGCCAGATATATCAGTACCTGCTTGACCTGCCAGAGAGTCAAAGCAGAGCACCAGAGACCAGGAGGAGTGCTACAGCCACTTCCCATTCCAGAGTGGAAGTGGGAAGAAATATCCATGGACTTTATCACAGGTCTTCCAAGAACCACCCATGGACACGATGCAATTTGGGTGATAGTGGACAGATTGACCAAGTCTGCCCACTTCCTAGCCATCAAGTTATCGCATTCGGTAGAGCAGTTAGCACAGCTGTACGTGAAAGAAGTAATCAGACTTCACGGAGTTCCGAAGTCGATCGTTTCTGACAGAGACGGGCAGTTCATCTCCCATTTTTGGAGGTGTGTTCAGGACGCCCTAGGCACCAGACTTCAGTTCAGCACAGCTTTCCATCCCCAGACAGATGGACAAACAGAGAGAGTAAATCAGATTTTAGAAGACATGCTCAGGGCTTGTGCATTGGACTTTAAAGGCAGTTGGTGCAAATTTCTGTGCTTAGCTGAGTTTGCCTACAACAATAGTTATCAGACCACCATCAGGATGGCGCCTTATGAGGCATTGTATGGTAGGAAATGTAGATCACCCATATGTTGGCAAGAAGCGGGTGAGAAGAAAGAGATGGAGTCAGGACTAGACAGCCAGACTGAGCTTATAGATGAGACCACTCAGGCTATCCAGACGATCCGCCAGAGGATTGAGACTGCCCAGAGTAGACAGAAAAGTTATGCTGACACACGCCGTAGGCCACTTGAATTCCAAGTTGGAGATTCAGTATTTCTCAAGGTCGCTCCTATGAAGGGAGTGATGAGATTTGGTAAAAAGGGTAAGCTAAGTCCTCGCTACCTAGGACCCTACAAGATCATAAGGAGGGTTGGTAAGGTAGCATATGAGTGGACTTACCAGAGGATATGTCAGCTATCCACAGTACATTCCATGTCTCCATGCTAAAGAAGTGTGTTCACGACCCTAGCCAAGTGATTCAGCCTCAGTCAGTACAGATCCAAGGAGATCTTAGTTACGAGAGCAGACCGACACAGATAGTGGACAAAGCAGTTAAAAGATTAAGAAACAAAGAAGTGCCACTAGTGAAGGTCATCTGGCAGAATCAAAAGCATGAAGAGGCTACTTGGGAACGTGAGGACAGCATGAGAGAGAGATATCCAGAATTATTCTAAGTTCGAGGACGAACTTTTCATAAGGTATGGGGGATTCTAATGCCCCAAAATTTCCATTTTTAGTTCTTAAAGTCCTTAGAATTATTTAGAAATGGTTTAGAAATGTTCTAGATATTTTTAGGAATTTTTAGAGTATTTTTATAGAATTTTCCGAGTCCGTTTGGTATTTTTGGAAAAAGAAAAAAAAAGGGAAAAAAGGGGGAAAATGGGAAAAACCAATTAAGTGCAGCGGGTGGATCGAACCCGCGACCAGCGTGAGACAAGGCAAGCGCGCGACCAACCAGGCTAGGGTATCAAGCACAGAAAAGGAAGGAGAGACATGTATTTAAGTTGTAGTTAGGTCAATCCGCCCCATAAGTATAAATAGATAATTAAAGAGAGAAGTTTTATTTTTTCTCAAACCCTCTCCCTCTCCCAAGGTTGCGCCGACCCCTCTCCCTCCCCTCTCTTGTGCGCACGCCACATCAAGCCTAGAGGGCCGGCCAAGGCTTTTCTCCAAGAGATCTTCCAATATTTGGAATCCCCGCGACGAGAGGAACGCGTAGGCGTGAAGAATTCTCCGAGATCTCAAGTTTCTCTCGAACCTCCGACTCCGTTCTTGGTTGTAAGTCCAAGATATCAATGTAAGTACTGCTCACCTGCAGTAAGAGGTGGTTTTTCCTCAAGAATTTCCTTTAAAAGTTTTTAGAAGAGATATTTCCTTTTTGTTTGAGTTTTTGCATGTGTTCTTAGTTCATTATATGCTTATATATGTTGATTAATACCCTATGTGAGTTTAGGTTCCAAGAAAAGCTATGAGAAAAGAAAAGAAAGATAAAGATAAGAAAAGAAAAGGCCAAGGCCTTAAGAAATCCCCAAAAGTCAAGACTTAGGGATTTTAGCACGCAAGGTGCTCCAGAAAATGCCAAGGCATTTACAGATAAGAAAGAAAAGAAAGAAAAGCTATTTTATTTTCTAAGGCCAGTACCCGGCGTCCAAGGGCGTCGTTAAAGAAATCCAGGTGTCCAATTCCAAGGTCTTGGCCCTGGTAGACCAAGGTCTGCTCTATTAGGATTGGTGGCTCGCTACCCCAACCTTTTAGGGAACGCGCATATGAGATGGTACTTACGTCTTCAGTGGATCCAAGTGATTATTATTTTCAAGTATATGCTTTAGCAAAGTTTCGAAAATTTAAAGAGTTTTCAAAAAGTTAAAGAATAGCTAAAGTTTCCAAGTTGAGCCAAGAAAAGTAAAATGAGATTTATTATTGCTTGAGTATGCATGTTTTGAGCTATACATGTCCTTAGTTTTCTTTCAAGCATATTAGTATCTCATATGATGTTCAGTTTGATCTAGAAGCATGTTTGCATATTTCGAGTTTTTGTGAGCTAGATAGTACTTACTAAGCTTTTTGCTTACTAGTTGCATTTCCTCTTACTGCAGATAAAGGTAAAGGCAAGCAATTCTGAAGGAAGACGACGAGGCGGTGCTGAGTAGAGTGTGTGTGGTGGCTGATTATAGAGAGATCATTGGCGCAAGACAATTTAGTTATTTAATTCACAATGTTATAGTTCATTTGAATTTCAAGTTCTTGTTTTATGGAGTTTACCGAACATTTAAGTTTTGGATAGTTTTACATGCTCAATCTCTTAGAGTAAAGATTTCATGTCATTTCATTTAGCTTATATATCCTTATGCTTGCATTGGATGAGTGGAAATGTGAGTAGATGAAGATATTGATACTTTGTTAGGAAAATAGACACATGTGCCAAGATAGTATCAAATTCTCTTTGAATTAAGTTTTATTGCTTAAATATGTTTAGAAAAGTTGCATTCACATTTCATGATGCTTTAGCAAGGTCATAGAACATGTATTTGGTTTTATGGATGTATAGAAGTCAAGATTGGTACAAACTTTAGTGTTAAAGTTCATATAACTTGTATAGTTTATTTTCTTCCGCAAAAGACCAAATTTCAAGTTTATGGATTCATTTTGATTGGCTAAATTGTTTAGAAAACTGTCATAGAGTATAGAAATGACATCATAGTATTATATGGCTCGAAAATACATGGTTGGTGGACCTTTGAAGCAAGTGCCGAAACCTGTAAATTCAGATCACAGGCCTATCAGTCGACTGATGCAGTATCAGTCGACTGATACCTGCAGTTTGAGTTGGGCGAGACAAGCTTCAAGTGTACCAATTGCGAGCTTTCGAGATAGTAAGTGTGATATGTTAATATGCATGATTGCTTGAGTTAGAATATGATTGTTAGATGAATTTAAAAGTTTAAAAAAAAAAGATTTCCGCATTTTTAGTCATGTATCAAAAGTAGAGAAGTAGAGAGAAGTAACGATCCGTCTGAAGGTAGAGAAGGCGGGTCGCTACATATGGAAAAGGAGAAAGTTGAGGGCAATTCCATATGTAAATTGATGATTGTTAGAATTGGCAAACACAAGGCATTATAGATGTTAAATCTGACATTTTTATCCTGCCCCGGAGAATTTTTGGGATAAGATTTAGGATTTCCAAGACCCTAAACTGAAGTTAGAGGATTAAATTACCTTGAAACTTAAGTTTTGAGGGCTTAGAATTGAATAAGAGCTAAGCCTAAGGGCTTAGAGTGAATTAGCGGATTTGGAGCGGGTAAATGCAAAACACAATGGATTAAAATCCCGCAGCCAAGCCGCTTCGCCCGACCTCCCTTTCGTTTCCATCTCTCGAACCCTAGCCGCTGCTTTATTTTCCTCTTCGCCTTCCTCCTCTCGGATCGCCAGCGCCAGAAATCGGCCGATCGACCGGCGTAGACCAGCTGCCATCTCCACCTTCCTGCCCTGGAAATGAACGGGAGGACAGGGGTCGTGCCGCGAGCCATCACTGCAACGCGCCTACCCGTTCCACACCACCTCGAGCTTGGGCTGACCAGTTGCTGCCATTGCTGTGTTTTTCCTTTGTCTCTCGCAGACGCCCGTGGTCCGGTCAACCATCGCCGAGAGGGAGGAGTGTTGGGTAACGATAACACTCACCGATCATCCACAAGACGGTAGGTGGTTCTTATTGTGTGGATGTGAGAATGCGAGGTTATCCTGCCTAGTTTCAGTGAATCTAGTGTACTGATCTTCGATTCTGATTCCAGGAGGCTTTCTCGCTGTGCTGTGAGGTTGGACACTTGATCGGCCACAATTAGGTAAGGAGATCATCTCAACATTGCCGTGACTTAGCTTAACTGCTATAGATTCCTTTCCATTCTTCTTTGGTTTCAAATTGGAAAATGTGACCTGTTTTGGGATTGCCTATTTGAAACTAGAATTTAATTATGTACATGAATCGTGGGTTTGGATGAATCTTGTTCGGGTATTGGTTAATCTTGGAGTATGATATGATTTCATTCTGATTTCGGATCTGATTTTCTTAAGGGATGGATTAGTGTGACCTATAGCAATTTCTTATGAGTGGCTCTTGATTTTTGATCTGCTGTGGGTTGGTTTTGGGATTTCAATTGAATGGTTCATCTTGTTTTGGATGAGGTTGTTGTGTTCTGTTGATTGGATTTGGATATTCCTTTGGTTCTTCCTTTTTGGCGTGTGTGATATGTGTATGATTCGGATTTCAGATTAGATGTATGCGTAATGAGTTTAGATTGATGATGTTGAGTTGGTATGGTTGGAAATGCAAAAGGGTAAGTTCTGATATATTGTATCGATTGGATTACTTTGGTTTTGGTATTGCCTCATGTTAAGTGGTTATGAGCTGGGCTATCGTGAGCTTAGGTTGAGTTGCTGAACTTGAAGATTTTGAGGATTGTAATTGGTTTAGCTTGGAAACAACCCTAAACCTTAATTGCGTGGGCGTGATTAGGAGCATTTTCATTTAATTTGAGGTAATTAAATGGAAAGGAAATGATTAGGTTAACCTGAACATGGTTTAGGGATTTATTATCTAGCTATCATTTGGGAAATAGCTAATTAAATACATCCTTGATACAGGAGCTTGATTTGGACTTTTGGGTTGCGTAGTATCAGACGGGAGGCTCTCTTCGTATACAGACTACTATTTTGAGGCAGGTACTTCTTGCTTGTCTTCATTAGATCCATGTTATCTTTATGCATGGCTATTTGTTATTGATGCAGTAGGCTGATATTGACCTTTATCTGCTACCGTTTTGTTATCCTACTTGATACTTATGCTTGACCTGGATATGATCTGAATTTCTTTCTATACAGTCTCGTTTATTGTTATCTGATTCTATAGAGCATTGGTATGAGTATGAGTATGTGGATAGGGATTAGCATACCATTGTATGGTTGCATTGGTTGATTCTGGTCATACTTGCACGTGTGTCTAGATATGGACTGATTGGGTTATTGTTGCATGTCACCTGATGGTTGCATTGGTTGATTCTGGTTATACTTGCACGTGTGTCTAGATATGGACTGATTGGGTTATTGTTGCATGTCACCTGAAATTTGTATTGGTTGATTCTGGTGATACTTGCACGTGTGTCTAGATATGGACTGATTGAGTTATTATTGCATGCCACGTGATATCTGCATTGGTTGATTCTGTTATTACTTGCATGTGCACTTAGATGCATGATGGTTAGGTTATTATACCTGGGATCGACCTGTGCATGTTATGTTGAGTTATGTATGATGACCTGGTAGGGGTTGCATGTGTTTGAGTCATGCACCATACCTGCACTGTTGTATGCCGCCGATCAGCGACTCCCTTGTGGTTGAGCCTATCATCTTCCGGTATATGATATGCACACACGACCACTCATGGGTTAGTGGATACCGTTGCGTGTGTGCATTTGCCCGGTATTGCTTCGCACGGTCACTATTTGGAGGGTGGTTCCGGTGCATGGTAGCAGCTAGGGATCCCTTCTCGTTCCATAGACCAGAGGAGATGAGAGCGACGCTCCCCTATATATACATGGGGTAGGGGGGCGGTCCCCCGCCAGCATCCTGTCCACCCGGTCACTCAAGAGCAGTGATAGCAGGGTGCGTACAGTGTCACAGCTTTACCCACTCGGTCGACACAATATCGCCTGTCTCGGTGGCTTGACTGGAGTTAGGGGTGACCATGACATTGCATCATGTGCATATGGTGCATTGTGCATTTTGATTGTGATTGCTGCATTTATTTGCTGCTCTTGTTTGACATGCATGTACAGGTTATACTTATGTGTAGTTTGATGACCCTGCACTTGCTTGTGTCGGTACGAGTCTTTTATGGTATGGATAGACTGATTTCTGGTATGTACAGTCAGTTATTACTTTCAGTTATGCATATTTTGCTATTCCTGTTAAGACTGTATCCTGTTGTTTCTTTATAGCTTATTCAGCTATGTTTGTTAGCCATGCATATCTATCTATATACCCGCGAGTCCACTTGGACTCACCACCCATCGTAATATTTTTGTTTTCAGGTTGATAGCTCGCCGGAGGAGTCCAGTTGCCAGTCCCGAGTCCCCACGACTCCATTTGGATGGGAGCTTCCGCTGATTTTGTTTTCTTTGATAGAATAGTAGATGTTTTGTATTCATTTTGTTACCGTGGGCTTGTATTGGATTTATTCTTGCGGTATTGTATTTTTGAGTCCTTTGTTGGACTACGTGTTGGTTGTTTTACTGAGAGTCTGCCTTGGGGGCAGCTCAGGTGAGTTTTACGGTGTTTCATATTTCGTTGTTATCATTTTTCATATAGTATATATCTGTTTTGAGGCCTGAGGCCTAATTATAAACTGCGTGCGTTCTATGTTTGTGTAAATTGTCCGCCGGACAGGGGAGATGATGTCCGATTTTATATTGGATCAGCGGCTCCAATGGTCTCGGGGCGTGACAATTTATTTAGGTATCAGAGCCCAGGTTGCCGGATACCTTTGGGACTTGTGGATTTAGGTTTGCGTTGTGTACTTGTTTTACGGATTTGTCAGAGTTAAATTTGATACCTACCCGGTAGGTGTCAGAGCTCGGGTGTGACGAGGTGTACTCGAGTACATTTCGGATTTTCGGAGTCACTTTCTTGACGTGTTTTATACCCTGGGACTGGGGGGCAACGGGACATCTCCAGGCGGCAAGAGGTATATCTTTTGGACCTATCCTACTTTTAGTATTCACTATTAGGGTTTGGATTGGTTAGATTACCCTAGCATGATGGAATTATATATGCATACCGGATGGATAGATGTATGTAGACTTGGTTTAGTTGGATTGACATGTTGTCAATCTATCTTATTCGTGATCGTTTATGTGAGCGATTAGTGACATGTGGCGGATGAGATCTTGGAGCAGAGAATGTTAATTCTCTAGGTAGCCTCGATTGTTGAAACGGACAACTAAGGTTGAATATGTCGACAACCAATTGGAGGATAAGGATTTTGGTTTTCTAGACCGTACTATTTATAGTACGTGTACTAGCTATTATTAGCTGAGTATGAACTAGGGTTGCCTATAGTAGTTGGCTCAATCAAGATAGGATCGTCATACCCTGGTTGAAGGAGTTTCAGACCTTTGGGTTGCTCGTGTCTGGTTAGGTGACCTGGAAGGCACGACTAGGGTGCCTGACCTACATGGATGTAGAAGGGTAGTATGAGGTATACACTATTATCGTTAATTGAAAAGTGATACATCCTATTCCATGGAGACTTTGACCATGGATCACTTGTACTTGGTTGATGACCTAGAAAGTACATATTGATAGGTGACTTGAGTTGGTACGAAAAGTGTGGAGCTAGCTGCTTGACATCTATGGGTTACCGCGTGTACCTGGTTTGGATTACCAAGGAGGTACCTTCGTACTTATGATTTGCGCTGAGGCGAATCGCTTACGGGGCTAGACCACCTTTGGGTGGAAGATGCCAAGGACGACTTTCGGGAAATACAGGAGTCACTTCGTGATTATGTGGAGATACTCCTGAGAGGTAGCATATCTCTAAGTTATGGAGTTGGAACTCAGACGATTTTGAACCTTGAAAGGAGGAATCGGAGAATATTGGATTACGAGGCGATGATTGGTCGACTCGCTCATTGTTACACGATTTTATGAGTGATTTTGACTCATAGATTGAGTGTATGTGGTTAGATAATCTCGATGGTACATTGGGATGATGACCCGTTTGGTAACAAGAGGTGGATGGAGATTGACAAATCTCTATGATATGTTATATTTTGAGGTTTTGTTAGTGGATATGGACCTGTCGGATTTGTAGCTTTTTGATGGATCAATTAGTGGATAATGATCTTTCTATGTGTTGATTGTTTGGAAGTTTGTTAATGATGGTAGCATATGGTTTGATTTATTGGTGGATATTGTGAAATTTGATTTGGGGATACTTGGGTGATACTCATGGATTTGACGTTTTACGGTTGAGGATCGGAGTATAGACATGGCGCCAGTGATCATAGGGTTGAGCACCCTGAATAGGTGTAATGATTGATTGGTTGTTCGGGTGTATCTGGTTATTTGATGATAACCTTTGGATTGATATCTCCAGTTGCTCCGTGGCGGTGTGACCTTAGGGTATCAGACGGAGTGGTTATTCATGGTGGGTACGGACAAGTTTAGCTGTTGATGTTTGCCGTATGAGGAATAATAAAATTTGGGGACCAAATTTTTGTTAGTGGGGGAGGATGTTAAATACGACATTTTTATCCTGCCCCGGAGAATTTTTGGGATAAGATTTAGGGTTTCCAAGACCCTAAAATGAAGTTAGAGGATTAAATTACCTTGAAACATAAGTTTTAAGGGCTTAGAATTGAATAAGAGCTAAATTCTGAGGTTAAATGGCATAAAACCCTAAGCCTAAGGGCTTAGAGTGAATTAGCGGATTTGGAGGGGGTAAAATGCAAAACACCATGGATTAAAATCCCGCCGCCAAGCCGCTTCGCCCGACCTCCCTTTCGTTTCCATCTCACGAACCCTAACCGCTGCTTTATTTTCCTCTTCGCCTTCCTCCTCTCGGATCACCGCACCAGAAATCGGCCGATCGACCGGCGTAGACCAGCTGCCATCTCCACCTTCCTGCCCTGGAAACGAACGGGAGGACAGGGGTCGTGCAACGAGCCATCACTGCAACGTGCCTACCCGTTCCACACCACCTCGAGATTGGGTTGATCAGTTGCTGCCATTGCTGTGTTTTTCCTTCATCTCTCGCAGATGCCCTTGGTCCGATCAAGCATCGCCGAGAGGGAGGAGTGTTGGGTAACGATAACACTCACCGATCATCCACAAGACGGTAGGTGGTTCTTATTGTGTGGATGTGAGAATGCGAGGTTATCCTTCCTAGTTTCAGTGAATCTAGTGTACTGATCTTCGATTCTGATTCCAGGAGGCTTTCTCGCTGTGCTGTGAGGTTGGACACTTGATCGGCAACAATTAGGTAAGGAGATCATCTCAACTTTGTCGCGACTTAGCTTAACTGCTGTAGATTCCTTTCCATTCTTCTTTGGTTTCAAATTGGAAAATGTGACCTGTTTTGGGATTGCCTATTTGAAACTAGAATTTAATTCTGTACATGAATCGTGGGTTTGGATGAATCTTGTTCGGGTATTGGTTAATCTTGGAGTATGATATGATTTCATTCTGATTTCGGATCTGATTTTCTTGAGGGATGGATTAGTGTGACCTATAGCAATTTCTTATGAGTGACTCTTGATTTTTGATCTGCTGTGGGTTGGTTTTGGGATTTCAATTGAATGGTTCATCTTGTTTTGGATGAGGTTGTTGTGTTCTGTTGATTGGATTTGGATATTCCTTTGGTTCTTCCTTTTTGGCGTGTGTGATATGTGTATGATTCGGATTTCGGATTAGATGTATGCGTAATGAGTTTAGATTGATGATGTTGAGTTGGTATGGTTGGAAATGCAAAAGGGTAAGTTCTGATATGTTGTATCGATTGGATTACTTTGGTTTTGGTATTGCCTCATGTTAAGTGGTTATGAGCTGGGCTATCGTGAGCTTAGGTTGAGTTGCTGAACTTGAAGATTTTGAGGATTGTAATTGGTTTAGCTTTAAAATAACCCTAAACCTTAATTGCGTGGGCGTGATTAGGAGCATTTTCATTTAATTTGAGTAATTAAATGGAAAGGAAATGATTAGGTTAACCTGAGCATGGTTTAGGGATTTATTAGCTAGCTATCATTTGGGAAATAGCTAATTAAATACATCCTTGATACAGGAGCTTGATTTGGACTTTTGGGTTGCGGAGTATCAGACGGGAGGCTCTCTTCGTATACAGACTACTATTTTGAGGCAGGTACTTCTTGCTTGTCTTCTTTAGATCCACGTTATCTTTATGCATGGCTATTTGTTATTGATGCAGTAGGCTGATATTGACCTTTATCTGCTACCGTTTTGTTATCCTGCTTGATACATATGCTTGACCTTGGATATGATCTGAATTTCTTTCTATACAGTCTCGTTTATTGTTATCTGATTCTGTAGAGCATTGGTATGAGTATGAGTATGTGGATAGGGATTAGCATACCATTGTATGGTTGCATTGGTTGATTCTGGTCATACTTGCAAGTGTGTCTAGATATGGACTGATTGGGTTATTGTTGCATGTCACCTGATGGTTGCATTGATTGATTCTGGTCATACTTGCACGTTTGTCTAGATATGGACGGATTGGGTTATTGTTGCATGTCACCTGATATTTGCATTGGTTGATTCTGGTCATACTTGCACGTGTGTCTAGACATGGACTAATTGAGTTATTGTTGCATGCCACCTGATATCTGCATTAGTTGATTCTGTTATTACTTGCATGTGTACTTAGATGCATGATGGTTAGGTTATTATACCTGGGATCGACCTGTGCATGTTATGTTGAGTTATGTATGATGACCTGGTAGGGGTTGCATGTGTTTGAGTCATGCACCATACCTGCACTGTTGCATGCCGGCGATCAGCGACTCCCTTGTGGTTGAGCCTATCGTCTTCCGGTACATGATATGCACACACGGCCACTCATGGGTTAGTGGATACCGTTGGGTGTGTGCATTTGCCCGGTATTGCTTCGCACGGTCACTATTTGGAGGGTGGTTGCGGTGCGTGGTAGCAGCTAGGGATCCCTTCTCTTTCCATAGACCAGAGGAGATGAGAGCGACGCTCCCCTATATATACATGGGGTAGGGGGGCGGTCCCCCGCCAGCATCCTGTCCACCCGGTCACTCAAGAGCAGTGATAGCAGGGTGCGTACAGTGTCACAGCTCTACCCACTCGGCCGACACAATATCGCCTGTCTCGGTGGCTTGACTGGAGTTAGGGGGTGACCATGACATTGCATCATGTGCATATGGTGCATTGTGCATTTTGATTGTGATTGCTGCATTTATTTGCTGCACTTGTTTGACATGCATGTACAGGTTATACTTATGTGTAGTTTGATGACCCTGCACTTGCTCGTGTCGATACGAGTCTTTTATGGTATGGATAGACTGATTTCTGGTATGTACAGTTAGTTGTTACTTTCAGTTATGCATATTTTGCTATTCCTGTTGAGACTGTATCCTGTTGTTTCTTTATAGCTTATTCAGCTATTTTTGTTAGCCATGCATATCTATCTATATACCCGCGAGTCCACTTGGACTCACCACCCGTCGTAATATTTTTGTTTTCAGGTTGATAGCTCGCCGGAGGAGTCCAGTTGCCAGTCCCGGGTCCCCACGACTCCATTTGGATGGGAGCTTCCGCTGATTTTGTTTTCTTTGATAGAATAGTAGATGTTTTGTATTCATTTTGTTACCGTGGGCTTGTATTGGATTTATTCTTGCGGTATTGTATTTTTGAGTCCTTTGTTGGACTACGTGTTGGTTGTTTTACTGAGAGTCTGCCTTGGGGGCAGCTCAGGTGAGTTTTACGGTGTTTCATATTTTGTTGTTATCATTTTTCATATAGTATATATCTATTTTGAGGCCTGAGGCCTAATTATAAACTGCGTGCGTTCTATGTTTGTGTAAATTGTCCGCCGGACACGGGAGATGCTGTCCGAGTTTATATTGGATCAGCGGCTCCAATGGTCTCGGGGCGTGACAATAGATAGACTTTTTAATACAAAATGACCATGTCTTAAGGAAATTAGAATTGATACAAAATGCCAAATTTTTAAGAAATGAGAGGATGTACCAAAAGTCAAGCACATTTGTCTTCTTCATCGAAATATAATTTTTTAGGATAGGGTATATCCTAGCAAATGTGCTTGCAAACTTTTTAGAGTTTTCCGGGATTTTGTTGAGTTCTTTGTGGCACTAGGGACAAGGTTGCTTGGGGGTAATCCTTTAATGGTGGCCAAGGGAGAAGAACTTGGTTGTTAGGTTGGGTAGAACCTAACTTGAGTTTATGGTGTTTGGTTGGGTAGAACATCACCTAGGTAGATTGAAAATTGGGTGAAGACATAGGTTAAGGGGGAGGTTGCCTCCTAGTTGCCTTGCTTTTCATAGAAAATTTTGGGTTTTGTGTCCAACTTGGGAATGGTGATAGATACATGGTGAAATATATTTTTCCCAAGTAGGTATGGGTACCACAAGCTTCTCCACGAAATTTGAGAATTTTTGGAGATTTGTGGAATTTCTGGCGCAATTCTGAAATTGGCCAGAAAGACTGAATTTCAGAGTATTAGTCGACTGCCAATATTGGCAGTCAACTGCCCAGGGATGATTTGTGTATCATCAGTTGGTTTTGTGTCCAAATGATAAGAAACAAGTGTATGGGGGTCTAGTACACGTTGTTTAAGATCATTGGGAATTAAAAGAATCGATAATTGGGATATTGTTGGGTTCTTTTCGATGTTAGGCAAAGGGGGAGAAGTGTTGGGTTTAAGTTGGGAAACCAAACACTCATTTCCTAGAAACCCTAGGATTAAGGGGGAGCATGATTGCTCCATTTTTGGCATAAGGGGAACCTGGGAGAGGTTCTTAAAAAACCTTTGTAAGTCCAATATAGGGGTAGCTTTGGAGAAGCTTTAAAAAGCCCGTTTTTGGAGAAAAGTCCTAACTTAGAGGGTTAGGTGTGGGATGCCTTGGGATAGGATCCCGTTGTGAAAAATTCCTAACTTGGAGGGTTAGGTGTGGGATGCCTTGGGATAGGATCCATGTATGCATTGCATATGCATTGGCAGTGTAAGTCCAAGAGGGAGTCTTGGCAACGTAAGTCCAGTTGTTTGTTTTAGCATGATTTTTGCTATTGACTACTATCTTGTTTCCCTAACTTTAACGTATTGCCAAACATCTAAAAGGGGGAGATTATTGAGGCAATCTGTGGTCCGGAGTGATCAAGTGTTTTGATGTTTGGGCAAAGGGTTTGAGTTAGGTTTTCCCTTGTATTTAATATGTGTATGTTGAGTGTGCAGGTTGTACAGGTTTACACATATTGACTTGACTAGACGGCCTCAGTACGGTGAAGGGTGACATGGAGACAAGCCGCGGGCTTGTATGCGCACCTGAGAGACCTTGGAGAGCAAGGACGATGAGCTGAGGGGCATGGACTTCGAGGCATGCGTGAAGGATGGCATGAAGGCAAGTTGGAGGCTTATGTGCATTCGAGGGACGTGAGCCGAAGATGAAGAGGGCGCGAAGGCAATAGTCGAGGCTGCGGATGTGGAGTCAGTCGGGTCGTGAGGTTACGAGTGTTGTGATATTGTACTAAGGAAATCCTAGGGTTCGAGTGCGGAGTGAAATGTACTCGGGAAGGATAACCTTAGGTAGGTGAGTAGACCAGTCGACTAGCCTAGGGGCAGTCGACTGATGAAACACACAGAAGGGTTTTAGCTGGGGACCAGTCGACTGCTCTGGTAGGTGGATGAGAATTCGAACGTTGGGGTGCAACGGTTGAATTTCAGTGGCACCAGTCGACTGCCCTAGGAGCAGTGGACTGGTGGCGAGGGTTTCAGCCCGAGTCCTATTTAAAGAGGACTTCGTGGTGGTTGAGATTATTGACGAATCATGTCTTGGTTAAAGGCAAGATAATAGTCTTTGTGCTCAAGTCTTCTAAAGGTGTTGTGGTGAGGTTTCTCCACCCACAAGGAGCGACGAGGGCTAGCCGGAGGTTATCCGGGGAGTGATCCACCGACGGATTCTTGGATTAGTCACCCGTCCGGGGTGGATACCAAGTAAAACTGCGTTGTTAGCGTTCATTATTGTTGTTAGTTTTTATTTTGTTTGTTTTTTCGCTTCGTAGCTAACAATGTAGGTGAAAAGAATCGAAGAAACGCTATTAACCCCCTCTAGCGTACGGAATTGATCCTAACAATATCTAGATCATTATTGAGGTCTTTAATTAAATGACACTCCCACTAAATCGTAGAACTTTGGTATGAGCTAGTCATGGATGTAGGCAAACTCAATTTGCCCACACTACTAGCTCCAAACCAAAAAGCGACTACATTCATATGGGACAAGATCCATATTATACCTCATTTTGAGTTAGCTTTTGCTAATCGCCCAAGACTTAGTATAATTAGTTAAGTAATATTTTACCAATTATATCTTATGCAACTCTTGAAAAATGGTCAAGATCCACATTACACATCATCTTGAGTTAACTTTGGCTAATCGCCCAAGACTTAGTGTAATTATTCTCTTATCCTATTTACCCAACTTTTGGGACATTCCTCTAAGATTCCCAATCCAATTGAGGTGACTTAGTTAAGTCTCACCCAAAGTTCGATAGCGGGACATCACAATTGTCCTCTCGCACTCTACCAAGATAAAATGTGTCGCTTTGCTTTGGCAAACCCAACAACAAATGATCGAGGTAGTTTTTGAGTACCAAACTTTGGTATGCATATCGAGTTAACTTAATTAAGATAAATATTTATCTAATCATGCATCACATATACACATTGCATATATCAACATTTAAGTGGTAAAATGTGACATGGTTATGGCCTATATACTACGATTTTCTCAATCCAATGAGAAAATCGATGGTCAACCTAGGAATAACATTTTCTCCAAATGCATCCTTAGATCGTCATGTGTCAACGACATCCTTCTTGTAACTTCACCCTTCAATGAACATTCTACTCATTTTGTACATTACAAATTAGGGAAACTCGAGTTACATTCGAGTCTAAATCTATTTTACAATTAGAAAAATAAAGATAAGACACGACATATAGGTCATATTATGAATTATATTATAACATGCACACACACATATACATCTAATTATATTGGGGTTAAGGCCATAACTATGGACCATGTCATAAATCACACAATAGATTTAGAACATCATTTTTTATTATGATTGTAAAAATGCTCATGAGCCGAAATCATAGGTTATACAATTTGTTGAGTACAATTGGACCATAGCACACTTTCATATTCAGATGATAATGCTATGGACTTTTAGTTTGATCAACACAAACTTTTGTATCTCAACAAATGCTCATACATTATACAATCCATAACAAAATTATGTCCTACTTTTATATCACATATAATGATTTTCCTAAACTTTGTATGATCTTTCACAAGTGACTCTGATACCACTGTAGAGATCTATAGACAAAAATATTTAACTATCGCAGTGAAAATAATAGATCCTATGAGCGATCCATGTGAAAGAAAAACTCATACAAAGTTAGTTTACAAATTGCTATCGTATAGGTATGTCTTTGGCATGTGCCCTTCGCTTATTCTGCATATCCGAGGTATGTCGGATCTCTTGCATGTTCAAGTGCCCATGCCTCTATGAATATCCACACGAACACGATCTGTCAAGCTTCGAAGAAGAATCACCTTTGTGGTGCTAGCCACAAGAGGAGATTCGCAAAGCAAGAAGGAGAGGGAGAAGAGGGGTTTCGACCAAGAGAAAGAAGGGAAGGAAAAATGACAAATTCTCCATCCAAATGACAAAAAAAACTCTTTTATACTCATCCCATGAATATGAAGAATTTTTGTCCCTTTATCATCCCTTCATTAATGCCAATAAAACCCAATTAGAGCACATTTTCTTATGTTACTCTTCAACTTCCCTTTATCCAATGAAGAGAAATATTTCATCTTCCTCTATTATTAATTTATTAAACATTTTAATGAATTAATATCTCATTCAAAAGTGGTTGAGTCTAATCTAAATGAGTTAAACTCAAATTAGATTTCAATTCCATAATCCAATTGGATTCACTTGAGTTTAACTCAATTAATCTAATTCGGATCAAATCTTAGTCAAACTAAGATCAATTAATCTCCGAAGCATTGTGTCTTTAGTGTGTGACCCAATATGTTCTCATAACATTGGCAATATGTCAAAACCGCTTTAGACACATAAGCAATGAGCGACATCTAGCAATGAATTATTGCGACCTATGTGACGAGAAAGTCGAGATCCGAGTTAACCTTCGTGACTATAACAATATATGACCTTATCATTCTATCCTTGATATCTAAATTGACCAATGAGGCATAAACGTGTCATCCTCGATCAATCCTTGTGTTTCTTGATCCCCGAGTGGACTCACTTAAACAAATGAGCTTAATATGTCATATTGACTCATTTAAGTATGGTCATGCGTTTTAGTAATCCTACTCGATCAAGGGCTCATAGATATCACTCCCGTCATATAGGTGTGATAGATCCTATCTACATCACTCACATCCCTCCACATAATTCATTACATACCCAGTGATCGTCTTTATAGTCTATCCTGTAACGATGACGTTTGACGATACCAAAGTATATAACTCCTTATGTATGGAACCGTGGTGACTTCAGGTCTAACGACTATTCATACTAATAGTCACATGAGAAAGTTTATAACACTCATATGACAATCTATAAAACTTTTTCATGATGGGTCAATTCAGTACACATTCTCTAATGTATACCCATGTGTCAACTTAATATCATATATCCATGACTTGTGAGCTCAAGTCATCAATTGACCTACATGCTAGTCTCCATGCATTAATATTGCCCTTGAATATTAATGTTTGACTAGGAATAGTTTAGTGTAGTGTTGTCTACATCATCTCAATATCGATTCAACCAATCGATATGATGTAGATAAGAACCTACTACCCAAGGACATTATTATACTTAGTTATTTGATACAAATATAAAGCAAATATAATAACCAAATATGCATTTATTAATAATAGAATATGATAGAAAAAGTTTCTAATCAATTATCACATAATTGATTCTAGGACTACTACTGACTGAGTATTTAAGTTGACTAAGATATTTGCTCAATCATATGGGTTAACATCTCAATATAAATACAAGTTCCTCCATTTGTATTAGAGGTGATGTAGGAATAAATATTTTCGTGCATTACTATCACTAAATGTGCAACTTCTACCGTCATGTCTTAAGCTAATTTGTTGCGACATTAATTTTGATCTCGGCACCTGACTTTTAACAATATTAGAGTGAAATATATACAAAAATTAATCAATTTTAACGACATGCATACTATATATCAACAATTGATTTAGAAATAAAAATAAAATTCCAAAAGTAAGCTCAAAAATATAAAATGAGTATTAAAAGAAGTGCTTAATATAAAATGATACATCTCAAAATAGTCCAAAGTGCAACAAATAGTGAAAGCTATAATTTTATACACTTAACTTCATTAATCTCTTAATACAATTCTTCTTAAAAAATTTTATTAAACAATTTTATTATTTCTCGTATTTTCTGTTTTATTCTCTTACAATTATTCTTTATTTAATTTATCAATTAATTTATGAATACATATCATATATGTTGTAATATTTCTAAAAAGATACATCATATAGATATAAATAAATGATAAGATGAACAATCCACATTCCATTCAATAAATATATAGGGTGAATGACTCATAATCCACTCAATAGATATATCGGCAATTTACCAAAGGGCGTACCTAAGAATTGATATTGACCAAAAGACGTATCATGGTTTCGATGTTACCAAAGGGCGCACATATTTTAATAAACTTCCTCTTATACCCCTACCGTTAAATACTGCATGCATTTCTCTTTCTCATTCTCATTCTCTATCTCTTTCTCTTTCTCTTTGTCAGTAACGAATTTCGAGACGGACCATAAAGAGATGTTATTTTATATTTTGATTTTTATATTATGGTACATTTCTCAAAATAAAAAAATTGAAATTAATTAAAATATTTTTATTAAATTAAAACTAAAAGAACATTTCAGACACCCACGTTGGGCCTGAAAAGGTTCCATTTCAGGCCCAACCTGCCCAATATTAAGGGTCTTTTCTCGATTCATTGTTATTACATTTTAACACCTCAGAAAAGTCTAAATAAACAATAGAAAGCAAATTTGAACTCCTTGTAACCTCAGAAATCCACAGGAACTGAAATTTTTACAATCGAAGCTCTCTAGGTCAATCAGTGGCCTTTTAGGATCATTGAGCCTGAAATGGAAACATTTCAGGGCCACGTTGGGCCTGAAATGGAACCATTTCAGGCCCACGTTCGGCCTGAAAAGGAAATATTTTAGGCCCAACGTGGGCCTGAAATTGTTCCATTTCAGGCCTAATGATCCTAAAAGGGCTAATATGACAAAATCCACTGATTAACCTAGAGAGCTCCGATTGTAAAAATTTCAGTTCCTGTGGATTTCTGAGGTTACAAGGAGTTCAAATTTGCTATCCATTGTTTATTTGGACTTCTCCGAGGTGTTAAATGTAATAATGAAGAACCGAGAAAACATCTTTAATATTGGGCATGTTGGGCCTGAAATGGGCACGTTGGGCGTGAAATGGAAACATTTCAGGCCCACATTGGGCCTGAAATGGATCAGGAACCAATGAACTGAAAAGCCTAATGTGTCAAAACCCACTGATTGACCTAGAGAGCTCCGATTATAAAAATTTCAGTTCCTGTGGATTTCTGAGGTTACAATGACTTCAAATTTGCTATCCATTATTTATTTGGACTTTTTCGAGGTGTTAAAATGTAATAATGAAAAATCGAGAAGAAATCACACATTAGGCATTTTAGGGTCATTGGGCCAGAAATGGTTGGACACCTATTGCATTGGTAATATCTAATATATAGATGTTTGGACACCTAAGACATCATCTCCTACCTCTAACCTCTCTATTCATATGGAATTTTCAGAAATCCAGATATGAGAGGTCTATCAGTGGGTTTTGGTCAAAACTCACTGATATTTCTATACTATTCCTATTTGATTGGTGATATTAATATATAGATATTTGGACACCTAAAATATCATCTCCTACCTCTACCCTCTCTATTCATATGGAGTTTTCAGAAATCCAAATATGGGATGTCCATCAGTGAGTTTTGACCAAAACTCACTGATATTTCTAAACTACTCCTATTTGATTGGTGATATCTAATATATAGATGGTTGGACACCTAAAATATCATCTCGTACATCTAACCTCTCTATTCATATGGAGTTTTCAAAAATCTAGATATGGTAGGTCCATCAGTGGGTTTTGGTCAAAACCCACTGATATTTCTAAACTACTCCTATTTGATTGGTAATATCTAATATATAGATGTTTGGACACCTAAAATATCATCTCCTACCTCTACCCTCTATATTCATATGGAGATTTCAGAAATCCAGATATGGTAGGTCCATCAGTGGGTTTTGGCCAATACCCACTGATATTTCTAAACTACTCCTATTTGATTGGTAATATCTAATATATAGATGTTTGGATACTTAAAACATCATCTGCAACCTCTAACCTCTCTATTTATATGGAGTTTTCAGAAAATCAAATATGGGAGGTCCATCAGTGAGTTTTGACCTAAACTCACTGATATTTCTAAACTACTCCTATTTGATTGGTGATATCTAATAAATAAATGTTTGGACACCTAAAACATCATCTCTTACCTCTACTCTCTCTATTCATATGGAGTTTTCAGAAACCCAGATATGGGAAGTCCATCAGTGAGTTTGGACTAAAACTCACTGATATTTCTAAACTACTCCTATTTGATTGGTGATATCTAATATATAGATGTTTGGACACCTAAAAGATCATCTCCTACCTCTACCCTCTCTATTCATATGGAGTTTTCAGAAATCCAGATATGGGAGGTCCATCAGTGAGTTTTGACCAAAACCTACTGATGGACCTACCATATCTGGATTTCTGAAAAATTCATATGAATAGAGAGGTTAGAGGTAGTAGATGATGTTTTAGGTGTCAAACCATCTATATATTAGATATCACCAATCATATAGGAGTAGTTTAGAAATATCAGTGAGTTTTGGTCCAAACTCACTGATGGGCCTCCCATATCTGGATTTCTGAACACTACATATGAATAGAGAGGGTAGAGGTAGGAGATGATGTTTTAGGTGTCCAAACATCTATATATTAGATATCACCAATCAAATAGGAGTAGTTTAGAAATATCAGTGAGTTTTGGTCAAAACTCACTGATGGACCTCCCATATCTGAATTTCTGAAAACTCCATATAAATAGAGAGGTTATAGGTTGCAGATGATGTTTTAGGTATCCAAACATCTATATATTAGATATTACCAATCAAATAGGAATAGTTTAGAAATATCAGTGGGTATTGGCCAAAATCCACTGATGGACCTACCATATCTGGATTTCTGTAAACTCTATATGAATAGAGAGGGTTGTGGTAGGAGATGATGTTTTAGGTATCCAAACATCTATATATTAGATATTACCAATCAAATAGGAGTAGTTTAGAAATATCAGTGGGTTTTGACCAAAACCCACTGATGGACCTACCATATCTGGATTTCTGAAAACTTTATATGAATAGAGAGGTTAGAGGTAGGAGATGATGTTTTAGGTGTCCAACCATCTATATATTAGATATCACCAACCAAATAGGAGTAGTTTAGAAATATCAATGAGTTTTGGTCAAAACTCACTGATGGACCTTCCATATCTGGATTTCTGAAAACTCCATATGAATAGAGAGGGTAGAGGTAGGAGATGATGTTTTAGGTGTCCAAATATCTATATATTTGATATCACCAATCAAATAGGAGTAGTTTAGAAATATCAGTGAGTTTTGACCAAAACCCACTGATAGACCTCCCATATCTGGATTTCTGAAAATTCCATATGAATAGAGAGGTTAGAGGTAGGAGATAATGTTTTAGATGTCCAAACATCTATATATTAGATATCACCAATGCAATAGGTGTCCAACCATTTCAGGCCCAATAACCCTAAAAGGCCTAATGTGTGATTTCTTCTCGGTTCTTCATTATTACATTTTAACACCTCAGAAATGTCTAAATAAATAATGGATAGCAAATTTGAACTCATTGTAACCTCAGAAATCCACAGGAACTGAAATTTTTACAATCGGAGCTCTCTAGGTCAATCAGTGGGTTTTGACACATTAGGCTTTTGAGGTCATTGGTTCCTGATCCATTTCAGGCCCACGTTGGGCCTGAAATGTTTCCATTTCAGGCCCACGTTGGGCCTGAAATGTTTCCATTTCAGGCCCAACGTCCCCATTTAAGGCCCAACATGCCCAATATTAAAGGTGTTTTCTCGGTTCTTCATTATTACATTTTAACACCTCGGAGAAGACCAAATAAACAATGGATAGCAAATTTGAACTCCTTGTAACCTCAGAAATCCATAGGAACTGAAATTTTTTCAATCGGAGCTCTCTAGGTTAATCAGTGGATTTTGACATATTAGCCCTTTTAGGATCATTAGGCCTGAAATGGAACCATTTCAGGCCCACGTTGGGCCTGAAATAGTTCCATTTCAGGCCCAATGATCCTAAAAGGCCACTGATTGACCTAGAGAGCTCCGATTGTAAAAATTTCAGTTCCTGTGGATTTCTGAGGTTACAAGGAGTTCAAATTTGCTATCCATTATTTCTTTAGACTTCTCCGAGGTGTTAAAATGTAATAACAATGAATCAAGAAAAGACCCTTAATAATGGGCACGCTAGGCCAGAAATGGAAACATTTCAGCCCCACGTTGGGCCTGAAATGGAACCATTTCAGGCCCAACGTGGGTGGCTGAAATGTTCTTTTAGTTTTAATTTAATAAAAATATTTTAATTAATTTCAATATTTTTTTGTTTTGAGAATGGTTCCATAATATAAAAATCAAAATATAAAGTAACATCTCTTTATAGTCCGTCTCGAAATTCGTTACTGACAAAGAGAAAGAGAATGAGAATGAGAAAGAGAAATGCATGCAGTATTTAACGCTAGGGGTATAAGAGGAAGTTTACTAAAATATGTGCGCCCTTTGGTAACATTGAAACCATGGTACGCCTTTTGGTAAATACCAATTCTTAGGTACGCCCTTTGGTAAATTGCCGTAGATATATCGTAAATATATAAAGAGTGAACAACCCATAATCCAACTAATAAAGACGTATCTCATATATATAGAGTGAATGACCTATAATACATCTAATACAAAATACATCAATACATATATACATACATATATACAGTGAATGATCCATAGTCTATCTAAAATATGTTTCACATAAGAATATGTTGGATCGAGAGATGCGATAGAGGGGGGTGAATGTCGCAAATCGTTCGGATTTCGTAAAGAGCAATTGCGTAGCGGAATAATTAAAATCAGACAATGCGAACACCAAGATTTTTTACTTGGTTCGGAGCCTGGGTCGACTCCTACTCCAAGGCCCACGGTCGTTGACCGTTTTCTGCGGGCAATTCTATAAGTTCGTAAACCAGTTTACAATTATTGAATACAGAATAAGTGCAGTAAACTTATATAATAAGAGTTATGCTCTTCTTTTACCGACGTCCGGAGTAGATCGAAGATTTCGGGGCAGCGGACGTCGTCGGCTCGAGTTGGGCAGTATCTGGAGCAAAGTACGAGAGCAGAAGAGCGTGGAAGTGTCCGAAGAATTGATTGCTGAAGAAGAGGGTCGAGGGTCCTTTATATAGGACTGGGGGCGCCCGGATGCTCGGGCGCCCCCACGTGGCTTGTGATCCGGCGTGCTCTCGGTCGTGACTGATCGCTTCGACTTTCGGGATAACAGTTGACTGAGGCACCGACGCGCGCGGGGCGCCCGGGTTGACCTCAAGGCTTCATCTTCTTCGCGAGGGTGAGCTGCTGCAGCTGCCAGTGGCGTGGCACAGTGGGCGCCGCGACACGCGGGGCGCCCGATGCGCGCGGGGCGCCCGAAACATCCGGGGCGCCCCCAAATGTGCTGCTGTCGGGGCTTTTCCTTGCTCTGCTGACTTTGGGTTGACTCTGGGGCGCCCGAAACATCCGGGGCGCCCTGCTCAGCTACTGCTCACTCCTTTGAGGCTCTCTGAGCTGCAGAAACACAGTCCTTCGGTCCTGCATCCAGGGTTAGTCCAAAATAGCAATTAATAAGTTAATTTTACACAGCCTTGGCTGTCTTGGTTCTGACTTTGGGTCTCCAAAATGGAGCCTAGGTCGAACCGACGCCTAATGTTCCCTCTAGGGGAACGCGTCCTCACCTACTCCTCTCGGGAGAATTTACCTGGTGCCAACCGGATCCTCCAGTTGGACTTTGCCCAGCAGCCCTTCGCCAGGTCTTGAGTTTCGCCCAGCAGCCCTTCGCCAGGACTTGGTTTTGCCCAGCAGCCTTCGCCAGGTCTTGAGTTCCTGACAGCCCATCGTCAGGTGCCTAGCATCCTTCGCTAGGACTTGGTTTTTGCCCAGCAGCCCTTCGCCAGGTCTTGAGTTCCTGACAGCCCATCGTCAGGTGCCTAGCATCCCTTCGCTAGGACTTGGTTTTTGCCCAGCAGCCCTTCGCCAGGTCTTGAGTTCCTGACAGCCCATCGTCAGGTGCCTAGCATCCCTTCGCTAGGTCTTGAGTTCCTGACAGCCATCGTCAGATGCCTAGCATCCCTTCGCTGGGACTTGGTTTCCTGCACTCTCAAGCAGCATTGTTAGACAACAAATAACCCTTAACTTTGAATCCTTTGCCAATATCAAAACAAGGTTCGATCTGGTGCTTCCTGCACCAACAATCTCCCCCTTTTTGATTATAGCAACACAATTCAAAGTTAAGGAAAAAACTTATAAGTTTAAGCACAAAAGGTTAAGCAATGAAGTATAACTATTTATGAATAGAATAAATGTAGAGTTCAAAAAAATTTATTTTTCATACTCCCCTAAAACCCTGAATACTTGTATTTACAACTCTTAACTTTGACCTTTCCTCCCCTTTGACATATATCAAAAACAGGCATGGTGAGCAAGGTATCTAACAGTGAGTTTTTCTAAGTGCTTCATGTTTTTGACAAAGTATTTCAAAAACACAGTAGAAATATTTTCAAAACTTTTTACACTTAGATAATTTTCAAGTATAAATCAACTACCTTTTTGAGAAGTTTTGAAAAAAAAATTAAGAGTCAGGTACTTGGTTTAAAAACAGTTAAGTACTAAACCCATTTAACTACATGAAATAAATTTTTTGAAAGGAATTGTTAAGTATTTAGAAATAATTTTTGAGAAAGTACTTAGAAATAATTTTTGAAAGAAATAGTAAAGTACTTGGGAAAAAAAATGTTAAGTACTTAAGTTAAAAAATTAAGTACTTAAATTGATTAAAAAAATTAAGTGCTTCAGATGTTTTTGAAATTCAAATTTGAAAATTTTGATTCCCTCTTTTCTTTCCTATCTCTCCCCCTTAATGTTAAATTCTTCTCCTTAGACCATTTTTAAGTCCAATTCAAAAAATATTTTGAAGGAAGTCTTAAGGAGAGTATTTGTGTATCAGAGCATGAAGATACTTAGAATAATTTTGAAGGCATAAAAAACTAGATTAACTCCATTTTGAAAAAAATGTATTTGTAGGCAAATCTTTAAAAGCTTCACGCACTTTGAACATTTTTGCCTTGAAAAAATATTTATACTTTTGAAAACATTATAGCAGTACCTTTTTGACAGATATTATGTATAAGTGCTTTTGAATCTTCAAACGTACTTTTGAAATAAATATTATGCATTTTTGAAAAATCTAAGTACTTTTGAAATAAATTAAGATTTGAAACACATAAGTACTTTTACAAAAGTATTTAGACTTTGAAAGATATAAGTAATTTTGAAAAGACTTAGACTTTGAAAAGTATAAGTAATTTTTGAAAAGGATTATGCATTTTGAAACACAAAATATTTTACTTGACTAGGTTTCTTTTCCAGTCTGACACAATTCTAGGAAAACCTTGTTGACTACAAGGACATTTTCCTAAGTGTCCTGGAAAATTTTCTCCAACCCAAGTAAATATTATAAAATTAATTTCATAAGCCACAAGAGTTTTGTAAAATAATAGTATTTTGACAGAAAAATTATTTAAGTTTTCAAAAGGATTTTGAACTTGCAGTGCATGAAAACTATAATTTTGAAAATGTTCAATAATTCTTTTAATTTCATCTCCCCCTAAACTTGACCCAGTCCTAGAAAGCTTGTTGACTACAAGCGATCTTCCCTGAGTTTTAGGGTTGATTTAAATATAAGAATTATCTAATAACTTTCAAAACAAATAATTACCAAAATAAATTTCAGAAATTCTTCTTTTGAATCAAACTCCCCTAAATTTGACACATCCTAGGAGTCCTAGTAGATCATGAAGTGGACCTTCCTCTGTGTCTTTAGGGTTTATTAAAATCAAAAGAGTATAGTTTGAGTATAGTAATTTTCAAGAAGATAATTTTAGAAAATTCAATCTGGAATGAAGATAATTTTGAGTATAGTAATTTTCAACACAATTTGGAATGATAACACAGTTTTCGAAGAACATTTTGAAATGAAATAATTTTTTCAAATAGATATAATATACGAAGGCTTTGAATCAATTTTTGAAAAATATTAAAGGAAACTTCCCCTGTATCCGACATCGTCTGACTTTTATCTAAATTTCTTAAGGGGCTTTAGTGTTGACTATGTTGACTAGGTTTGACTCAGTTGACTAAGGTTTGACTATGTTAATCATGGTTTGACTATGTTGGAATTATCCTTTGAATTAAAACACAACATAAAAGAAATTTTAATTTGAACTTAATTTT
>JAGFNQ010003981.1:189070-209219 GCA_024364735.1 Boesenbergia rotunda | reverse complement strand
CAGAGTGTTTGCTCAGGATTTCATTAAGTCTCTGTCGACCCCTCTGATCGGTCTGTGGACCGATCAACGCAAAATGGAACCAGATCGGTCCGGGGACCGATCAGCCCTATGCCTGATCGGTCCAGAGACCGATCAGGGTTCCTGAAATTCCCTGATACGATCTGAAACTTTCAGTTTCAGATATTTACACAACTTCTGAGGGAATCTGATGGAAAATATCGAACTTGGATGTGATCCCCTGACTATGATTGATCCCTAGACAAGGGTCAAAGGTCCTTATAGGTTCAATAATCACTTTGCTCCACCCAAGTGAAGTCAAACTCAATCAACAATCATTCAACCAAGTTTTAACCAAGATTGTGCCAAATTCAAGTTTCCAATCAAGTTTCCTTGATTGGAATGTCCAAGTATGATCATGGAGCCAAATACACATGTTATGCATTGGTTTTCCCCATACTTGGTCACCGAAGTGATTTTTATCTCGTCAACTTAATTTCTCAAGGGATGCATTGACATTTTGAGAAATTGAATTGATCCTAACATCTCACCCCATTTCTAGCAAACAGAAAAACGTTTTGGTAAACCTTATAGTTTGTGTGAGATGTCCCCAAAGTTACCCAATTGTTTCCCAACAATTAGAACTTATCATGAAGGGTTTTGAAAGCATTTTGAAAACTATCAAGCGCGACACATTCCCGACTCCCTTCTTAAGAAGCTAAACTCATTTTCGGAGAGTGGTTTAGTGAAAATGTCAGCGAGGTTTGACTTGGACTCTACATGTGAGAGTACAATGTCTCCCCTAGCAACATGATCCCTAATGAAGTGGTGACGCACTTCAATATGTTTGGTCCTAGAATGATGGACTGGATTCTTGGTTAGGTTAATTGTGCTAATGTTGTCACACAACACTTGCACACTCTTGTAACTTAATCTATAGTCCTCCAAAGTGTGAATCATCCACAACAATTGTGATACGCTCTCTCCCATAGCAATATATTCTGCCTCGATCATGGAGAGAGCAACACAATGTTGCTTCCGACTTGACCAACCAACTAAGGATGAACCTAGGAATTGGCAACCCCCACTTGTGCTTTTCCGATCCAACTTACATCCAGCGTAGTCAGAATCGGTATAGCCAATTAAATCAAAAGATTCGGTATGGGGGTACCAAAGACCGACTCCAATTGTGCCTTTAAGATATCTCAAAATCCTCTTAACAGCGATTAAATGAGATTCCTTGGCACAAACTTGATACCTAGCGCATATACCTACAGCGAAAAGAATATCAGGTCGGCTAGCTGTGAGGTATAGCAAACTACCTATCATGCTTCGATATTGAGTCAAATCAACGGGTTTACCACTCTCATCATTGTCTAATCTTGTGTTTGTAGCCATGGGAATGGTTACCTCTTTTGAATCACTCATATTGAATTTACGGAGCATTTCTTGTGTGTATTTCGATTGATGCACATGGATCCCATCTCGGGTTTGTTTGATTTCAAGTCCAAGGAAGAAAGTCAACTCTCCCACTAGACTCATTTCAAATTCATTTTCCATGTGTCCAATGAATTCATTTAAATAGCCCTTGTTATTTGAGCCACAAATTATGTCATCGACATATACTTGGGCTACAAAAATATTGTCATCATCTCTCCGTAGAAATAGTGTAGGGTCTATTTGGCCCCTTACAAAGCCTTTTTCAATTAGAAAAGTTGACAACCGCTCGTACCAAGCTCGGGGTGCTTGTTTAAGACCATAAAGTGGCTTTTTGAGCTTGAACACGTTGTTTGGGAATTCAGTACTCTCAAACCCCGGAGGTTGTTCGACATAGACCTCTTCTCTAATCAAACCATTTAGAAAGGCCGATTTGACATCCATTTGATATAATTTGAAGCCTCGATGTGCTGCAAATGCAAGCATCAATCGGATGGATTCTAATCGTGCCACGGGAGCATAGGTCTCATCATAATCAAGGCATTCAACTTGACTATAGCCCTTGGCTACCAAGCGTGCCTTGTTTCTAATGATTTTTCCCTTATGATTTAATTTTTTCTTGAAGACCCATTTGGTTCCAATGATGGTGGTCTTCTTAGGTCTAGGGACTAAGTCCCAAACTTGACTCCTTTCGAATTGACCTAGTTCATCTTGCATTGCAATGATCCAATCATGATCATTTAATGCTTCATCAATTTTCCTAGGTTCAATTTCGGAAATTAAGGCAACTTCGTTAGCCTCATTCCGGAAGAATGATCTAGTTCTAACCCCATGGTGGATATCTCCAACAATTTGGTCTTGGGGATGACTAGAGGCTAATCTAGTTTGCCTAGGTGTTGGTGGTGCTTCTTGAATGGGTTCACTAGACACAAGCTCAGCCTCAGGATCCGGCTGATCTATGGGTTGTCTAGGCTCACCATCATCGGATTCATCACCATCAACAACATTTGTGTTGATGCAGTCTGGCCCTGATTGTTGTTTTGGTGTTGACATCGATTTTAGTTTAGGTTGATTATGATGATTATGATTAAGTCCTGATCGGGGATCAGGCATGGTATGGGAAATCCTAGTCTGGAGGGCTAGGTGATGGAAAATCCTAACCTGGAGGGTTAGGTGTTGAAAATCCTAGTCTGGGAGGCTAGGTGTTTGGAAAAGTCCTAACTTGGAGGGCTAGGTGTTGGAAAAGTCCTAATTCGGAAGGGTTGGGTGAAAAGTCCTAGCTTGGAGGGCTAGGTGAAAAGTCCTAACCTGGAGGGTTAGGTGCAAATTCCCATCCTGGAGAATTAGGTGAAAAAGTCCTGGCTTGGAGGGTCAGGTGCCTAGCTTGGAGGGCTAGGTTGGATGATGTTCTAACTAGGAAGGGTTGGGTGAAAAGTCCTAGCTTGGAGGGCTAAGTGAAAAGTCCTAGCTTGGAGGGCTAGGTGAAAATTCCTAACTTGGAGGGTTAGGTGCAAATTCCCAACTTGGAGAGTTAGATGGAAAATCCTTAGCTTGGAGGGCTAAGGTGGATGGAAACTTAGCTTGGAGGGCTGAGTTTGAGTCCCTGGATCGGTCTGGTGATCGATCAGGGATTTTGGCACGCTGCTCCTTCGTGGATCGGTCTGGTGACCGATCCAGCGATGACTGATCGGTCGGGCGACCGATCAGGGAGCACACAGTGAGGTTGGGAACCTACTGTGTTGCTCCTGATCGATCTGGTGACCGATCAGGGAGTATGCATTTCACCCATTGACTGGCTCCTGATCGGTCTGGTGACCGATCAGGGAGCGAGCAGTGAGGTTGAGTTCTCTTGCTGAACTGCTCCTGATCGGTCTGGTGACCAATCAGGTTTACTGTGCAGATCGTTCCGGAGAACGATCAAGCGTCGCAGGTTCCTCTCTATGATCGATCAGGACAGAGCCTGATCGGTCAGGTCAGGTTCTGATCGGTCTGGTGACCGATCAGGAGGCTGCCTGATCGGTCATGTAACGCCCGCTTTTTTTTTCCCTAAAGCGGCGTTACGTTAACATACTTAAGACATGTAGACATCATAAGGCAGCGGAGTAACTTTAACTTATACATGCCCTACTAACATCCTTAACATAATGACATAGGAACCTTGGCATATTGACTTCATACTTAACCATCATATCATGTCATATCATGTCATACTTAGCATCATATCATAGAGTTCCATAAGTCATTATTCACGCATCCAAGCATATAAGCGACCAAAGTTAAGTTCTAGCATAAACGATAAACATAAGGTTTCCTGGGCCAAGTCACTACCACACACATGATTTCTTGCCCTCCTGCTGCTTCCATCATTGTCCCCTTGAATGATCTGCGGTATAAGGAAATAAGACTATAAGCACACAGGCTTAGTAAGACTCTTTCCTACTCACAAAAACCATTCATCATTTCATATGAGCACATAAAACATTAACATACTTAGTGCTCTACTTATGACATAACAACTTGAATCATTTATCATATATTGAACATGACATGATCATAAACATAAGTGAACATTCCTATTATGGCATGAGACATGGCATAAGCATAAACATAGTAAACATTCTAAACATGGCATGCTACATGGTATAAACATAAACATCATAAACGTTCCTAGCATGGCATGATACATAGGCATACTTCTTATCATAGCATATGAACATCCTTTTAACATAATCATGACATAGATCAATTCTTCTCATGCATCTTTCTTAACATGAAGAGTAAGCATCAAATCTTGTTAACATAGCATAATGCATAATATGAATGAATGCATGGGGGAAATGCATATACATAAGGATGCTTAACCTTTTTAAAAACATACTTTTAAATGCTTAAACATATTCATCATATCATTGGGCCCTGGCTTGTACCACATACATACATCATAAGCGCGCATCCCTAAGTAAATACGAGGTAGCTAGCCTCGACCTACTAGGGTAAGGACAGCATAGTCGGTAGTCCCTGAACCGAGGCGTTCTTAAGGTCCCCATCCCTGTTGCACAGCTACGGTAGTGCCAGAACCGTGGACAGCATAGTCGGTAGTCCAGTACCGGGGCGTTCTTAAGGTGCCCATCCCTTGGACCCATACTTCGGTCCGGTACAAGCCCATTCATAAAGTAAAATACTTTACATGCTTCATCATTCATAAGACATTCATGGCATCTTTAACATAACATAACTTGTTACGGCTCGGCCCGTCTACCGGCCCATTTACCGGTTCTCACGACCGTCGTACCGTCGACCATCGACCATGCCGTTTAGCATATTTATGCCTTAAAGACATAAGCATCATCTTCCATTCATAACATGACATGCATCTTCTTTCATAAAACATGGCATGCATCATCATTCGTAAAACATGGCATGCATCATCATTCATAAAACATGGCATGCATCATCATTCATAAAACATGGCAAACATAAACATAACATACTTATCATGACATCATTCTTATCATGAACATAAACATAACATACTTATCATGACATCATTCTTATCATGAACATAAACATAACATACCTATCATGGCATCATTCTTATCATGAACATAAACATAACATACCTATCATGGCATCATTCTTATCATGAACATAAACATAACATAATAACATAGCATGGTTCTTAGCATAACATGAGCATATAACATAGCATGGTTCTCTACCTAACATAAGCCTACATAGGTAGGACTTCCATAAACATGCTACCTACCATCCAAGTACATGGCATAAACATAAGACATTCATAAATAACCCTATTAAGCATGACATCCAATCATAAACATAAGACATAAAATATAAAACATGGTGCTTAAACTTAGGGTTATTGGCAACATGATTTCTACCACATGCTTGGACCTATATATATATATATATACACTTCATGATAAACATAAACCATCATTCTTTGAACCCTAACTCCACCCCAAACCCTAGATACATAGCTGGCCGAAACCCATAAGGTGGAGTTCCATCAATTCCATAAACAAGTAAGATGACATAAGGTAAAGGAACAACCATACATCATTTATGAGACCATAGGAAGTCATTAGAGCTCATGATTAGGGTTAACCCTAACCTTTAGCCCACCTTCCTAGGGCTGGCCGAAACATGTAAGGTCATGGGGGCATGGAAAAATTCCATTAAAATCCCCAATCAATCATTAAACATCAACCATACCTTACCATAGGGCCTTTGGGGCCCTTACTTGGAATAAGTCCTAACTTTTTGCCCTAAAGGCAACCTTGGCCGAAACTTATAGGGCATCTAGGCCATGTGAAAATTCACACAAGTCATCCCCCATCTCCCTTATATCATGATAATACATAAAATATCTACTTGAAGGGTTAAAACTAACCCTAGCCATGGGTTCTTGAACTTGGCCGAAACCTTAGGGGATCCTAGGGTACCCAAAAAATTCTCAAAAATTATATTTAATCTCTAAACATCATGAGAGCATATTAGACAACATTATAAAGATTTTTGGCATAATTATAGACCAAGAACCCATGGTGGCCGAAACCTATAAGGTTAGGTTCATCGGTTTCCTTTGGTTTTCCAACATAAACATCACATATAAGACTTTCATATCATGTAAATCTTCAAGAAAAACCATTATACCACAGGTGAGGGAGTCTTACTTTGGGTTTCTTGATTTTTTGAACCTTGAAAGAGAAGGAAATGGTAAGATCTTTGGACCCTTGAACCCCCTTGTCCTTGTATCTTTGGAAGACCTTAGATCTTGGAGATGAAGCCTTGGTGGAGTTTTTTCCAAGGGAGAACTCCCTTTGAGGTGTTCGGCTAGAATGAGGAGGGAGGAGGAGAGGAAATGAAATTAAAGGAAGAGAGAAAGAAACTCCCAAACCCCCCTATTTATCACCCATTAAGGAGGTAAATGAAGAGTCTCTCCATGACCCTTCATCTTCTTCTAAGCATTAACCAATATCCACTTTATTTCCTCATAGAAATCCCTTGCTAGGTGAGTTGGTTAAAGCATGCATGGTTGTACAAGAGGTCCAAGGTTCAATCCTTGGTCCATGCACCTTATTTTTATTTTATTTCTCTTTTTATTTCCCCAAAATTCCGAAAATCCTCCAAAAATTTCCCCATAATTATTTTAATATTTCCTATTAAAATCCCTTCATATTTCTATAAATTTTTACCTAAAATTCACCAATAATCATGGTACTAGAAAGCCCATATAAGGCCCATTAGTGCCCTTTTTCCCAAATTAAATGAGAAAACATGAATTTTCTAGGACAAAGTTCGTATTAATATTTCTAGGTCCCTTGGAAAATTATCTAGACATGCTTAATATTTTAAGAAAATATTAAGAGAATTTTTTGGGTCGTTACAATCCCCCATACCTCGTGAAAGTTCGTCCTCGAACTTATAATAACTCCGGGTACTTGCGCCTCATCTCGTCCTCGCGTTCCCAGGTAGCTTCCTCGAACCGTTGACTTTGCCATAGGATCTTGACTAGGGGTACCTCCTTATTCCTCAGCTTTTTGACTTCTCTATCCAAAATCTGGATGGGTCTGCTTTCATAACTTAGGTCCTCTTGTACTTGTACTGTCTGTGGCTCGATCACTTGGTCCATATTTGGGATACACTTCTTAAGCAGGGACACATGGAATACGTTATAGATAGCTGACATCTCTGGAGGCAGCTCCAGCTCATATGCCACTTTACCGACTCTTTTCCGAATCAGATACGGCCCCACATAGCGCGGACTTAGTTTTCCTTTCTTCCCAAATCTTGTCACCCCATTCATAGGGGCCGCTTTGAGAAACACCAAATCTCCAACATTAAATTCCAGTGGTCTACGTCGGACAACGGCATAACTCTTCTGCCGGCTCTGAGCAGTTTCTATCCGTTGTCGGATATTCTTTATAGCTCGGGTGGTGCTGTCAATGACATCTGTCGTGAGCCCCATTTCCTTCTTTTCACCACCCTCGTACCAACAGATCGGAGACCTACATCTCCTCCCATACAAGGCTTCATAAGGTGTCATTCCAATAGTAGCTTGGTAGCTATTGTTGTAAGCAAATTCCGCCAAGCATAGACATCGACACCAACTTCCCTTGAAATCCAGGGCACAAGCTCTCAACATATCTTCTAGTATTTGATTCACCCGTTCCGTTTGCTCGTCAGTCTGAGGGTGAAAGGCGGTGCTAAATCGTAATTTAGTGCCGAGAGACTTCTGGACACATTCCCAAAAATGCGAAGTAAAGCGACCATCCCTATCTGAGATGATGGTCTTGGGAACTCCATGAAGCCTAATTACTTCCTTAACATATAATTGAGCCAGTTGCTCAATCGAAAAAGTCATCTTGATTGCTAAGAAGTGAGCAGACTTCGTCAATCTGTCCACAATGACCCATATCACATCATATCCATTTGTAGTCCGGGGTAGTCCTGAAATGAAATCCATTGCAATATCTTCCCATTTCCATTCCGGAATTAGAAGTGGCTGCAGAACTCCTCCGGGCCGCTGGTGTTCTGCTTTCACTTGCTGGCAAGTCATGCAAGTACTGACATGCTGGGCCACATCCCTCTTCATACCGGACCACCAAAACTTCTCCTTCAGATCCTGATACATCTTGGTGGATCCTGGATGCATCGAGTAAGGGGTACCGTGAGTTTCTGCCAGTATCTCCTTTCGAAGCTCCGGATCATTAGGGATACATAGACGATCCCTAAGGTAGAGTATTCCCCCTTTGGCGATATGAAAATCATCGCCCTTTCCCTCTAGGATCTCCTGTTTTATTTTCTGAAGGCTCAGATCACCATCTTGTTTTTCCACCATGTCCTCAAACAGCATGGGTGATATTGTCATGGTAGAAAGTCGTCCAGAAATGACCTCGACCCCAAAATTCATAATTTCTTCTTTGAGTGGTCGGGGTAATATGGCTATGGACATCAGGGTGACACTTGACTTCCGGCTGAGTGCATCGGCCACCTTGTTTGCCTTCCCTGGATGGTAGAAGATCTCGCAGTCATAGTCTTTTACCAACTCAAGCCATCGGCGTTGTCTCATATTCAGGTCCTTCTGAGTGAAGAAATATCGCAGACTCTGATGGTCTGTATAAATTCGACACTGCGCCCCGTACAGATAATGCCTCCATATCTTAAGAGTGAAGACCACCGCAGCCAGTTCCAGATCATGAGTGGGGTAATTCTGTTCATATTTCTTGAGTTGTCTAGAGGCATAGGCAATAACTTTTCCTTGGCTCCCCGATGAATTCAAACTTAGAACTTCCCTCCGGTCGGAAGACCACCTTTCGCTTACGGCACTCAATAGAAGCGCCGTATTTACCCAAGAAATCCATTCCCATGATAACATCATAATCCTTCATATCCAGTACTATCAGATCACAGTAAAGTTCCCTTCCTGCAATTCTGACCGGCACCGTACACAACACATGAGTGGATGTCATTATCTCTCCCGAGGGTAGGGTCGTTAAGAACCTGCATTCTAACACTCGCGGTAGCCTATCTATCTTCTTGGTAAAGGGCACCGAAATGAACGAGTGCGTTGCTCCAGTATCAAATAATGCAGTAGCATACTGACTGGAAATAAGTATCTGACCTGTGACAACCGTAGAAGCTTCCACAGCGTCCTCCTTGGTAACCGAGAAAACCCTGGCATTTGTCACTGTTGGAGAGGCTTCCAACATCGGGGTCCCTTCCAGCTCGGCTGGCATATAGTGTAACTTTGCTGGTGCACCCTGGTACTGCGCCAGTGGTTGGGGAGTGGCCTGGTTCCTTGTAGGACAATAAGCTGCCATATGTCCCTCCACACCACAGGTGAAACACCGGTTCGTACCCTTGCGGCATTCCCCGGAGTGATTCTTCCCGCATGTCGCGCATGGAGAAACCTCGGTCTGTTTATTTGCTAGGCCCCCTTGAGAGTTGTTCCATGACTTCCGTTTACCACCTTGATCCCCTTTCCCGCACCATTCTGGCATCCCCCGACAGGCAGAATGACGCACACTTGATCTTTTCATGCTCAGGCCAGTCCAGCAGCTCCAAGGTACTTTCCATCGTCTTAAACCATGCCTGGGCGTCCCAGGGTTCACCAGTACCCGAGAAACTTTCTGGTTTCAGCCGTAACCACTGGATCAGGTAAGCCTCTTGTCGTGCCACAGTGGTCGAGCCCGGCGGAGCGGTGTGCGTAACCGTAGGCGCCACAGGTATAACAGTCTGGTTCACTGGTGGAGTAGTAGAATTTTCCTGTTGGTTCATCAAGGTGTTAATAGTCTGCTGCTGCTCGGTGACTTGGCGCTAAAGTTGGGTTACCAATTGCACCAGATCAGGCGGTGGGGCTGCCTCGTTAAGTCGGTTACTCTGTCTTCTAGCCATGTTTTTCTTCACCAAAGACAAGTATGGTCAATATCAGTTCTTTTCTACCCCTATATTATTCTAAGCATTTAATTCCTAAAAGAAGATAAACTATCGTTCATCGTTACATATCTTAAGGTACCTTTCATCATAACTATCGTTCATACTTGTATATCCTAAATCATAAAACATCGTACTATAAGATATGTAAAGAGGTACTTACTTGGAAGCGGCAGGAAGAGGGCTTGATGTGTGTGTAGTGAGATGGTTACTCTGATACCAACCTGTAACGCCCGCTTTTTTTTCCCTAAAGCGGCGTTACGTAAACATACTTAAGGCATGTAGACATCATAAGGCAGCGGAATAACTTTAACTTATACATGCCCTACTAACATCCTTAACATAATGACATAGGAACCTTGGCATATTGACTTCATACTTAACCATCATATCATGTCATATCATGTCATACTTAGCATCATATCATAGAGTTCCATAAGTCATTATTCACGCATCCAAGCATATAAGAGACCAAAGTCAAGTTCTAGCATAAACGATAAACATAAGGTTTCCTGGGCCAAGTCACTACCACACACATGATTTCTTGCCCTCCTGCTGCTTCCATCATTGTCCCCTCGAATGATCTGCGGTATAAGGAAATAAGACTATAAGCACACAGGCTTAGTAAGACTCTTTCTTACTCACAAAAATCATTCATCATTTCATATGAGCACATAAAACATTAACATACTTAGTGCTCTACTTATGACATAACAACTTGAATCATTTATCATATATTGAATATGGCATGATCATAAACATAAGTGAACATTCCTATTATGGCATGAGACATGGCATAAGCATAAACATAGTAAACATTCTAAACATGGCATGCTACATGGTATAAACATAAACATCATAAACGTTCCTAGCATGGCATGATACATAGGCATACTTCTTATCATAGCATATGAACATCCTTTTAACATAATCATGACATAGATCAATTCTTCTCATGCATCTTTCTTAACATGAAGTGTAAGCATCAAATCTTGTTAACATAGCATAATGCATAACATGAATGAATGCATGGGGGAAATGCATATACATAAGGATGCTTAACCTTTTTAAAAACATACTTTTAAATGCTTAAACATATTCATCATATCATTGGGCCCTGGCTTGTACCACATACATACATCATAAGCGCGCATCCCTAAGTAAATACGAGGTAGCTAGCCTCGACCTACTAGGGTAAGGACAACAAAGTCGGTAGTCCCCGAACCGAGGCGTTCTTAAGGTGCCCATCCCTGTTGCACAGCTACGGTAGTGCCAGAACCGTGGACAGCATAGTCGGTAGTCCAGGCTTCATCATTCATAAGACATTCATGGCATCTTTAACATAACATAACTTGTTACGGCTCGGCCCGTCTACCGGCCCATTTACCGGTCCTCATGACCGTCGTACCGTCGACCATCGACCGTGCCGTTTAGCATATTTATGCCTTAAAGACATAAGCATCATCTTCCATTCATAACATGGCATGCATCTTCTTTCATAAAACATGGCATGCATCATCATTCGTAAAACATGGCATGCATAATCATTCATAAAATATGGCATGCATCATCATTCATAAAACATGGCATGCATCATCCTTATCATACTTATCATGGTATCATTCCTATCATGAACATAAACCTAACATACTTATCATGGCATCATTCTTATCATGAACATAAACATAACATACTTATCATGACATCATTCTTATCATGAACATAAACATAACATACCTATCATGGCATCATTCTTATCATGAACATAAACATACCATACCTATCATGGCATCATTCTTATCATGAACATAAACATAACATAATAACATAGCATGGTTCTTAGCATAACATGAGCATATAACATAGCATGGTTCTCTACCTAACATAAGCCTACATAGGTAGGACTTCCATAAACATGCTACCTACCATCCAAGTACATGGCATAAACATAAGACATTCATAAATAACCCTATTAAGCATGACATCCAATCATAAACATAAGACATAAAATATAAAACATGGTGCTTAAACTTAGGGTTATTGGCAACATGATTTCTACCACATGCTTGGACCTATATATATATATATACACTTCATGATAAACATAAACCATCATTCTTTGAACCCTAACTCCACCCCAAACCCTAGATACATAGCTGGCCGAAACCCATAAGGTGGAGTTCCATCAATTCCATAAACAAGTAAGATGGCATAAGGTAAAGGAACAACCATACATCATTTATGAGACCATAGGAAGTCATTAGAGCTCATGATTAGGGTTAACCCTAACCTTTAGCCCACCTTCCTAGGGCTGGCCGAAACATGTAAGGTCATGGGGGCATGGAAAAATTCCATTAAAATCCCCAATCAATCATTAAACATCAACCATACCTTACCATAGGGCCTTTGGGGCCCTTACTTGGAATAAGTCCTAACTTTTTGCCCTAAAGGCAACCTTGGCCGAAACTTATAGGGCATCTAGGCCATGTGAAAATTCACACAAGTCATCCCCCATCTCCCTTATATCATGATAATACATAAAATATCTACTTGAAGGGTTAAAACTAACCCTAGCCATGGGTTCTTGAACTTGGCCGAAACCTTAGGGGATCCTAGGGTACCCAAAAAATTCTCAAAAATTATATTTAATCTCTAAACATCATGAGAGCATATTAGACAACATTATAAAGATTTTTAGCATAATTATAGACCATGAACCATGGTGGCCGAAACCTATAAGGTTAGGTTCATCGGTTTCCTTTGGTTTTCCAACATAAACATCACATATAAGACTTTCATATCATGTAAATCTTCAAGAAAAACCATTATACCACAGGTGAGGGAGTCTTACTTTGGGTTTCTTGATTTTTTGAACCTTGAAAGAGAAGGAAATGGTAAGATCTTTGGACCCTTGAACCCCCTTGTCCTTGTATCTTTGGAAGACCTTAGATCTTGGAGATGAAGCCTTGGTGGAGTTTTTTCCAAGGGAGAACTCCCTTTGAGGTGTTCGGCTAGAATGAGGAGGGAGGAGGAGAGGAAATGCAATTGAAGGAAGAGAGAAAGAAACTCCCAAACCCCCCTATTTATCACCCATTAAGGAGGTAAATGAAGAGTCTCTCCATGACCCTTCATCTTCTTCTAAGCATTAACCAATATCCACTTTATTTCCTCATAGAAATCCCTTGCTAGGTGAGTTGGTTAAAGCATGCATGGTTGTACAAGAGGTCCAAGGTTCAATCCTTGGTCCATGCACCTTATTTTTATTTTATTTCTCTTTTTATTTCCCCAAAATTCCGAAAATCCTCCAAAAATTCCCCCATAATTATTTTAATATTTCCTATTAAAATCCCTTCATATTTCTATAAATTTTTACCTAAAATTCACCAATAATCATGGTACTAGAAAGCCCATATAAGGCCCATTAGTGCCCTTTTTCCCAAATTAAATGAGAAAACATGAATTTTCTAGGACAAAGTTCATATTAATATTTCTAGGTCCCTTGGAAAATTATCTAGACATGCTTAATATTTTAAGAAAATATTAAGAGAATTTTCTGGGTCGTTACAGGTCAGGTGACCGATCAGAAGGCTTAGCCTGCGAAACTCAGAAATCGCTCAATATAAGGGTGGATCGGTCCGATGAACGATCCACGACCTGGGATCGGTCCAGGAGAATCTCAAGGAAATCGCGATTTCTAATTGAGCGTTGGGGATCGATCAGGACGAAGCCTGATCGGTCTGGAACCAGCCTGATTGGTCTGGTGACCGATCAGGAGGCTCTCTGATCGGTCCGGTGACCGATCACTTTAATTCAAATTGCATTATCAGACGCTCTGATCGCGTCTGAACACAACCGATTCGCTGCCACTTTCCTCTGATATTTGATATGCTGCTTGATTTGTTGCTCTAATACTCTGAGTAAGTTTCAGGTGACAGGGGAGGATTCAAACACTCAAGGAGAAGTCAAAGAGAGCTTTCCTTGGAGCAGGTTTGTCCCTTTCTCCACACAGGTTGCAACGGCTGGATGCAGGACTGAAGCTGCTGACTGAAGCTTGGCTGAGGGAGCTCAGGAAGTTCAGTTAGGGTTCAGTGTAGCTGGCGCATTGGCAGTGAGGCAGCTGGAGGCTGCTGGAGATGAGATCATCTGTTGCTTAGCGGAGAAACAAAAGGAACGAGAGTTGTAGTGTTCATCATTGATCGAATCAAGTCTTGTGCTCTTGAGTTCCTGTTTTTGAGTTCTCCACATCAAGCTTGCTGTTCTTGAGTTCTTCAATCATTCTGAGCAAGCTATTGAGAAGCAATCATCATACTTGAGCCTTGAAGGAAGGAACAAGAAGCTTGGAGTCCGACAGTGGGAAGACACGGGGAAGGGTTCTTGCGTGAGATCGCCACTGGGTGGAGCTCAAGGAAGCTTGCTGTGTTCTTGTCCTTGTCAAGGGTTTGAGTAAGATCTTTCTTGTAGTTTCATTGAGCTTAAACACTTATAGTTGATTGAAACGCTGTGGAGAGGTTTCTCCACCGAGAGAGAGGTTTCTCCACCGAGAAGGAGGTTGCTGATTTATCCAGTGATCACCGGGGCTTGATCTGCCGACGATCAAGGGATCGCCCACCTTAAGGGCACGCCAAGGAGTAGGGGTAAGTTATCCCCGAACCTTGTAAAATCTCCTTGTTAGCGATCTTGCTAATCTTGCTAGTTAGGTTTTGGTTTTAGTTTCTACAAGTTTTGTTTTCCCATACTTCCGCTGTGCTTTTAACAACTTCAAGTGCAGAAACTTGATAATTCTTCAAAGAAGAAGTGATTGGCTATATTCACCCCCCCTCTCTAGCCATCTCGTTCCCAACAAGTGGTATCAGAGCAAGGTGCTCTGTTTACGGCTTAACAACCGAGAGTTCTCAACAAGATGGCTTTGAGAGAAGGATTCTCTACCACCCGACCTCCATTCATTGATGGCGCCGACTTTCAATATTGGAGATCAAAGATGGAATACTACTTGAAGATGGATATCCACACTTGGTTCGCAGTGAAGGAGGGATTCATTCCTCCTAAGGATGATGAAGGCAAAGAACTTGAGTCATGGATGTGGACTGCCGAACAAACAAGGAAGAGTGAAGCCGACGCGAAGGCGGTTGTCACTCTACAATGTGGCATGAACAAAGATCAACTCATCAAGGTTGGTCCTTTCACAAGTGCCAAGGACTTGTGGAATAAACTCATTGAGCTCCATGAAGGCACCCGAGACTCTAGAATTGCCAAGAGGGACTTGTTCCTCAATCAACTCCAAAATCTCTCCATGAAGGAGAATGAGTCGGTAAGTGAGCTCCATAGCCGGTTCAAGGAAGTCCTTAATGGACTTCATTCAATTGATGAAAAGGTCGAGAATCGCGACCTTGTGAGGTATGTCTTGAAAGCATTTCCAAGGAATGCTTTGTGGTCATCCATGGTGGATGCCTACAAAGTATCCAAGGATTTATCTATTGTAAAATTAGATGATTTATTTTGTGAGATGGAATTGCATGAAATGACTAACAAAGGCCCCAAGGAGAAGGGGATTGCTTTAGTTGTAGGGGATCGAATCACTAAGAAGAAGAAGGAGAAGAAGAAGAAGAAGGAGAAGGAGGTCTCATCTTCTTCATCTTCTTCCGGATCCGAATCCGATTCCGAGGAGGATGGCAGCGGCTCTTCTTCATCCGAAATGGCCAACTTTGTGAGGAGGATGATGCGAAGAGACCGACGTTTCAAAAGGAGAGGTAACACTAGTGAATTCAAGCTTGATAAGAATAATGCATCTTGCTTTGAGTGTGGTAGGAAAGGGCATTTCAAGAATGAATGTCCGAAGCTTAAGAAGGAGGAGAAACCCAAAAGAAAAGAAGAGAAATCCAAGAAGAAGAAGAAGGCTTTGAAGGCTTCTTGGGATGAGTCATCCTCTAGTTCATCCGATGATGAGAAGGAGGAGAAGAGCACAAGGCAAGTGGCTTTCATGGCTCTTGGAGAGGAGAGCAGTGAAGAATCTTCAAGCTCCGCAAACACGGCTTCATCATCTTCGGATGATGAAGAGGTAACTTCTCCCAAGCTTGAAAAATGCTATAGAGCAATTGCATGTTTAACTAGTATGCTTAAGAAATCCAAAAACAAAGTTAAAGCATTGCAATTAGAAGTCGATCAATTGAAAGCCTCTAGGGATGATAACATTGATGACTTGCATGTTGAATTACTAGAAGATGAAATCAAATCTTTGAAACATGAGATTGTAAGCTTGAAATCCTCTAAGGTTGAGGAAATTAGTGATTTGCATGATAATGTGTTAGTAGAGGAAAACTAATCCTTGAAGAGTGAAGTTGAGAAACTCAAGAATATTCTTGGGAAATTCTCAAACAGCTCTAAGACTCTAGACATGATCCTAAATGCCCAAAGAGCGGTTTACAATAGGGCCGGTATTGGTTACCGCCCTAAAGAACCCTCATTTGTGTCTCTCATGTCTAGGACTGACATGAGACAATCTAGGACACCCAAAACTCAAAAGAAAGTTGTCAAGGCATGAGTGCCTAGGTCATGTTTAGTTGATGCTTTAGGTCCCAAGGTTTGGGTACCTAACACTTCTATTTTTCGAATTGTGTAGGTTATGATTGAGGGGGAGCATCTATCAACTTGGTTTGTTGATAGTGGATGCTCCAAACACATGACCGGGGATAGATCATTGTTTACCACATTTCACAAGAAGAGTAGAGGTAATGTATCATTTGGTAACAATGGTAGTCTTAAGGTCATAGGAATAGGAGACATTCAAATATCCGAATGTCTTAGAATCTCAAATGTCCTTCTAATCAAGGGGATGAAGTTTAATCTCCTAAGTGTCAGTCAATTGTGTGACACGGGTTACACAATTGACTTCCAACCAAGTCAATGTCTAGTTAGACAAAATGACACCTTGGACACGGTACTAGTAGGAGCAAGAGTAGACAATATCTATTAAGTTTCATTTAAAAGTGTTACTAATGCTTTTGCTAAGTGTTTCATGTCAAAAGAAGAAGAGTCCTGATGGACCCAAAATGACTGTCACGAATGTGGGTCTCAAATTTAGATATTTATAAATGTGCTGGAAACCCTTTTTGCAATCAAAGAAGAAAAGCGTAGTAAAGGGGCCACAGGTCGTATTTTTCCAAGGGCTAGTTCAAGTTGTATGATTCGAGCTTGCGTTTATGTGTCGTCGATGTTTTTAGGTTTCAAATTAAATTCTGGGTTTTTGGTTTGGATTAAAGATGTAAACACAATGTAAAGAAGTAAACTCAACTAAACAAACTTAAACTGAGTAATAGCAATTAAGGATTCAATTAATGAACATCCAAATCAACTAAAACACTTAACCGGATTTAGAGAACAAATCTGATATAAAATGCAAAACAAATGCTAAGCAAAATGAAACAACTCAGTGACTGAATTCTTGATTGAACTAGAGCAAAACTTACTTCAACAATCGAATTTAGGCAAACAAACACAAGCTACAAGATTTTAAAGCAAACAATGCAAACATGGATAAGACAATTCAGAAGTAGTCAAATAAAAGAAAACTAACTGATTTCAACCTTTAGCTCACTAACAATTGCAGGAAATTTTGACAACAATCAATTCAGAAATTTAATCTTGATACAAAGTGGAGAAAATTGGAACAAACTTGATACACAAGGAAAGAAAACTCATGTGCCAAAAAGAATTGATACTAAGTGTAGAGTATAAACTGATGCAAGCAAATACAAAACTGATATAATGCAACTGATCAAATCGATTTGGACAATGAAGCTATCACTGACATGATCTTTTGAATAAAGGAACAATGCAACAATGAAATGAAAAAAAATTAAGCAATTCAGAATGCAAGGAATATAACTGCTGCAGGAACAGATTTAGATAGCTAAAGCTGAAAAATTGAATGCAACCATGAGGCAAACATTTCGTGAATGCAGTAAAAGTATCCAGGAATCAGATCCGAAGGCAGGAATGCAACTCAACTAACTTCAGATCCATCCAGCAATTTCAGAAACTAAAAGTTTGAATTATTATGCAAGTGGAAAACTGAAACTCAGCATGTTCAGAAAATTCAGAATCTGTATCTAGAAATTCAGCAACAATTCTAAACAAAAACGAACAAAGCAAATGAATTCGATTTCTCCAGCTTGTTACAAGCAGTAGGACATCAAATGTAAAGCTGATACAAAAGAGAAAGTGGATACGCAACTTCTGAAACTTAAAATGAAGATAGAATTGTCTGCAGAAATGTTCAACTGAACAACAAGCCAAGACTGAATGCTTTAACAACTAAACATTATCTTCAACTTTCAGGAATTAAAACACAACAATGAACTGAACTTGAAATAAGTGCAGATACTAAATTGATACGCAGAGGACAGAAGCAAAAGTCTGATACGCAACTTGCAATTCTGATACGCAAACTATTAACAGGAAATGAACTAAAATTGTAACAATTATCCACTAAACGATTCCCCAACTAATTACTTGCAGAATTTAAACCAAACCAAAGTAAAGGCAATTCAGAAATGGAAATTACAACAGCTAAATCGAAACAGAAACAGAAACAGAACAGTAATTGAAATTACAGCTACAAACAAGAATAAATGCAATTAAACTAAGCCTCGACCAATCCTTGATTCAAGACCACCTTGTTCGTCACGCAAGGGCAAGCCAAGAACCCCTTAAACTCGCAAATCAGTGGAAGAATGACTCAAACTTCAGATCTGCTCCCAGATTGCACCAAACTGGAATGATCCAATCGATTTCCACGATCTCGCGATTCCAAGGGTGGATGATGATTTGATGCTGATCAAAGAATACCAGAGGACCCTCCAGTAAGCTTCAATTGCAGAAATTGGCACACGATCGTGATTGAATCGATCAAATTGCAGAAACTGCTGAAACCCTCACGCAACTCTGCTCCAAGGCACTTCTGAGCTTAAATCTCCGCTGAAACCCTCTTCCAAAGATCCAGATCTTGCTTCAGGATCGAGATCGAGTTGGCCACGCCTCTGATGGAAGAAATTTGGAAGAAAACCATGAAGAAATGAAGAAGAACGAGAAGAAGAACGAGGAAGAACTCAGCTGAAGAATGAGGTCGCGACCCCGAGATCTGAAACAGGGAGCCGTTTAAGTAGTTGAGGAAATGGACGGCTGAGATTGATTCCGCTTCATCCAACGGTGGATCGTTGTCCGATTTGATTCAAATTTTCCAGATCTTGATCAGAGGTCAAGATCATCCTCGTGGTAGCTCGGATCTGCCAGATCTTCAACGGATGATCCAGATCACCTTGATCTTTGTATGGATGGTTTAAAACACTCCGATCATGATCCAACGGCTAGATGGTCTCTGATTTAGCTGAAACTCTCAGATCTTGATCTGATCACTTGATTAGCCTTAATCCCAGCTCGGATTGATCAAAAGTTCTCAGATGGTCTAGATCTAACCGTTCTCTCATCGGACGGTCCAAATTAGTTGACGCTTGATTCCTTGGATCTAATCCACTTTTAACTCAACTTTGACCCATCATTACCTAGGTCCCTGATCATTTGAAGCCTTCAAAAGTAGATCAAAAATTTAGTGACAAAACAACCCAAATATAACAAGATTACAATTAAGTCCAAAAAGAATACAAATCCTAGAACCTAGAGTAAATCCACAATTACACAAGTAAACTATGGGTCAAACACAGATTTAAACATATAAAATGATCAACAAAATGACACTTATCAAGTCCACACTTTGGCACCGGAGGCTAGCACATGTGAACATGAAGAACATCCGGAAGTTGGCCAACAAGGGACTAGTTTGAGGCTTACCAAGCATCAAGTATGGAAAAGACAAATTATGTGATGCGTGCCAAATGGGTAAGCAAACAAAATCTGCACATAAAGGTAAAAGCACTGTAAGTACTTCCAATGCATTAGATTTACTTCACATGGATCTATTTGATTGTAGCACTATCATATCATTGAATGGAAGTAGATATTGCTTTGTTATCATTGATGATTTCACTAGATATACATGGACTTTCTTTTTAAAACATAAGGACCAAACCTTAGATATTTTTATTTCTTTTTGTAGAAGAATTGAAAATGAAAAATCATCAACAATTAAGACAATTAGAAGTGATCATGGAGGTGAATTTCAAAACCAAAGGTTTCTAGAATTTTGTCAAGATAAGGGGTATAGACATGAGTTCTCTACTCCTAAGAAACACCACAAACAATGGCG
>JAGFNQ010003981.1:170378-187749 GCA_024364735.1 Boesenbergia rotunda | reverse complement strand
TGATAACTCAAATTCCCTTGATAGCCTTGATGAAACCCTTGAAATGGTTGCTGAAATTGTTGTTGGAAAGGCTGATTTAGGGGCTGAATTTGTTGATTTTGTTGCTGTGATTGTTGTTGAGGTGGGCCCTTGTTGGCAAAAAGAATTCCCATAATTCAAGTTTGGATGATCCCTCCACCCGGGGTTGTAAGTAGGAGAATATGGTTGTTCCTAGCCTGAAATTGTCCCCTAACCAAAGCTGCAACTGACTCATCTTGTTGTAGGTTCGGACATAAATCTGAAGTGTGTTCCTTGCTAGAACAAATACCACATACACTCATCACCATTTGATTTGATTGTGGAGGAGTTGAAGGAATTGAATTTTTACTTGAAATCTGAAGACCCATTTGCTTAACAGCTGATGTGAGTTCTAACAATGCACTACTAATCTCCTTTTGATCATTAGAAACCCCTTGAACTTCATTAACCCCTCGAGTAGATAATGCCCTGCCTCCAAATTGTTGTGAGTTTTCAGCCATATTTGAAATAAGCTCCCTGGCTTGATATGGTGTCTTGTTAACTAAAGCCCCTCCAGCTGCTGCATCAATCAAAATCCTATCCATCTGTAATAATCCCTCATAAAAGTACTGGATGAGGAGCTGCTCACTAATCTGATGCTGGGGCAACTGGAGCACAACTTGTTGAATCTCTCCCAATAGTCATAGAGTGTCTCTCCCACTATCTGCTGAATGCCACAGATACTTTTTCTGATAATTGCTGTTCTAGAAGCTGGAAAATATTTTTCTAAGAAAGCCTTCTTCATGGAAATCCAACTAGACACATGCCCCGTAGGTAAGTAATAAAACCAGTCCTTAGCTGCTCCAGTCAAAGAGAAAGGAAAAGCTCTCAGCTTGATGTCTTCTCAGAAATGCCCTGAGGCTTCATAGTAGAGCAAACAACATGAAACTCATGCAAGTGTCTGTTTGGATCTTCCCCGGATAAACCTTGAAACTTAGGCAAAAGATGTATAAGTCCAGATCTGAGCTCAAAATCTCCACCCAGCTCTGGGTAGGCAATGCTGGAGTACTGAAAAGAAGCATCTGGCGCTGCTAGTTCTTTCATGGTCTTCTGGTGGTCTGCCATCTGATCAACTGAAATGGTAGAAATAGACTGAGTAGGAATAATGCCAAAAGCCTCTGAAACACTGAGCTGGCTCCTCCTAGCTCTGAAAGTCCTCTCAATCTCAGGGTCAAAATCCTCAAGATTACCACCTGTAGACCTGGTCATAAAAACAAGAACAAATCGCAGTACAAGTATAGAAAAAAATGAATCAAATAAAATCAAATCAGATGATATAGCAGTAAGTGCAAGAAAAATAGATCAAGAAAAATATGAAATGAGTACACAAGCAAAAATCAAACAACTCAACTAGTGTAGTCCCCGGCAACGGCGCCAAAAATCTGATGGACCCAAAATGACTGTCACGAATGTGGGTCACAAATTTAGATATTTATAGATGAAAGCTGGAAACCCTTTTACAATCAAAAGTATGAAAATGTAATATAGGGGCCACAGGTCGTATTTTTCCAAGGGCTAGCTCAAGTTGTATGAATCGTGCTCGAGTTTATGTGTTGTCGATGTTTTTGGGTTTCAAATAAAATCTGGGATTTGTGGGCTGTGATCGAAAATTAAATTGCAATTGAGAATGAAAACGAAATAGAAATAAGGGAAAATGAGCAATGGAACTAAACAAGGAGATGGCACCTAGTCCTCAACCTAATGTTAAACCAAAGCAAACAAGGAACTAAACCTAGTACTCCACTTAACCGCAAGTTAGGAAGCTAACAAATGCAAGGAAAATTCAGGGAATCTAAGGGAGATATCAATAGAATTCAAGAAGTTATTTTATACCATAAAAACAAGTGAAAACTGATGTAAACAGATTCCCAAACAGCTTGGCAAACAAGCTGAATTTGTTGTGCCAAGCTCTGATATTTTGTGCTAAAACTGATTCTAACAGTTCGGAATTTCAGCTGATCAACTGCAAGGTTGAAAGACAAACTATCAATGAAAAACGTGGCAAGAATGAATGAAGACAACAGTCCTAAAGTAGTCACTTAAGACACAAACCAAAACTAAACTTGAATGTTCAGAAATTTCAGAAATGCTGCGCTACATAAAAGAAAATTCAGAAACAATTCTGGACCACTTAGATTACTGAATTCACACCCTAAATGTGATCTCTAAATGAAGAGAATAAACCAAACACTAGCAATCTGAAAACAAGCTAAAAGAGAACTCGAAACTGAACTCAAATTCAGAATTGGGAGAAATGCTGATACGCAAGGTTTGGCTAGGAAACACATTGAATTTTTTGATTACCAAGCTAAACAATGATTCAGAATTGAAGCTAATGTCTAAACAAACGTAGACTATCTAAATTAGCTCACTAAAAATGCAACAAACTGAAAAATGCTGACATTGAAATGCAATTGCAGTTATGAAATGGCACGCAAACAAAGAATTGGCACGCAACAGTTTAAGCTACATTGAAACTGAAATTTAACTCCGACTATCACCAAACAGGTTCCTAACTTACCGAACTCGAAGATTAACAACCTAATTAAGCTCAAACAACTCAGAATTACAATCTAACATAGCTGAAAACTGAAATTCGCAGGAAACAAGACAGAATTGCTGAACAGAAATTACATGCTAGGAAATTACAACTAAAACACAAAGAAATGCACTTAAAATAAGACTCGACCAATCCTTGATTCAAAACCACCTTGTTCGTCACGCAAGGGCAAGCCAAGAACCCCTTGAACTCGCAAATCAGTGGAAGAATGACTCAAACTTCAGATCTGCTCCCAGATTGCACCAAACTGGAATGATCCAATCGATTTCCACGATCTCGCGATTCCAAGGGTGGATGATGATTTGATGCTGATCAAAGAATACCAGAGGACCCTCCAGTAAGCTTCAATTGCAGAAATTGGCACGCGATCGTGATTGAATCGATCAAATTGCAGAAACTGCTGAAACCCTCACGCAACTCTGCTCCAAGGCACTTCTGAGCTTAAATCTCCGCTGAAACCCTCTTCCAAAGATCCAGATCTTGCTTCAGGATCGAGATCGAGTTGGCCACGCCTCTGATGGAAGAAATTTGGAAGAAAACCATGAAGAAATGAAGAAGAACGAGAAGAAGAACGAGGAAGAACTCAGCTGAAGAAATGAGGGTCGCGACCCCCAGATCTGAACTCTGTTTCAGTTTAAGTAGTTGAACAGCGAACGGCTGAGATTAATCCCGCTTCATCCAACGGTGGATCTTTGTCCGATTTGATTCAAAATTTCCAGATCTCGATCAGAGGTCAGGATCATCCTCGTGGTAGCTCGGATCTGCCAGATCTGTAGCGGATGGCTCAGATCAAGCTGATATTTGAAATGAAATGGTCTAGATCACTCTGATCGTGATCCAACGGCTAGATGATCTCCGATTGGGCTGAAACTCTCAGATCTTTACCTGATCGCTTGATTATCCTTAAACCCAGCTCGGATCGGTCAGAAGTTCTCCGATGGTCTAGATCTAACCGTTCTTGCATCGGACGGTCCAAATGAATCGGAGCTTGATTACTTGATCCAGTCTACTTTTGACTCAACTTCGACCCAACATGGCCTAGGTCCATGATCCTGCCAAACCTACAAAAGTAGATCAAAAATTAAGTAACAAAACAACCCAAATATAGCAAGATTTACAATTAGGTCCAAAAAGGGTATAAATCCTAAAACCTAGGCCAAATCCACAATTACACAAGTAAAATATGGGTCAAATACGGATTTAAGCATATGAAATGAACAACAAAATGACGCTTATCACCCCTTCCTAGAATAGATGATTTATTTGATCAACTCAAAGGGGCTACAGTGTTCTCGAAGATAGACCTGCGTTCTGGGTATCATCAGCTAAAGGTTAAAGAAAGTGACATCCCCAGGACGGCCTTCAGGACAAGATACGGCCACTACGAATTTGTAGTAATGCCTTTTGGAGTAACCAATGCTCCAGCAGTCTTCATGGAGCTAATGAACCACATCTTCAGGGAGTATCTCGATAAATTCGTCATTGTATTTATTGATGATATTCTCATATACTCACAGACTCCAGAGGACCATGCTACACACTTGAGGATAGTGCTGCAGATCCTTCAGCAGGAGAAGCTCTATGCAAAATTCTCAAAGTGTGAGTTTTGGCTAGATCAGGTGACCTTCCTAGGTCACATTGTATCCAAAGAAGGCATTCATGTTGATCCAGCCAAGATAGAAGCAGTCAGCAACTGGTGTAGACCCAAGACTGCCAGTGAAATCAAAAGCTTCTTAGGCCTGACAGGATATTACAGAAAATTTGTGGAGGACTTTTCCAGAATAGCCTCTCCACTCACAGCCCTGACCAGAAAGAACCAGAAGTTTGAGTGGTCAGATAAATGCGAGCACAGTTCCCTAGAACTGAAGAAAAGATTGACTAGTGCTCCCATCCTGACTGTTCCAGAGAGTGACAAGGCCTTTGACATCTACAGTGATGCATCCAAGATGGGCCTTGGAGCTATCCTCATGCAAGATGGTAAAGTAATAGCATATGCCTCCAGACAGCTCAAGGACTATGAGAAGAATTACCCTACCCACGACCTTGAGCTAGCGGCTGTGGTTTTTGCACTGAAGCTCTGGAGACACTACCTGTATGGAGTGCAGTGCAAAATCTTCACAGACCATCAGAGTTTGAAGTACTTCTTCACTCAGAAGGATCTGAATATGAGGCAGCGTAGGTGGCTAGAGTTGGTCAAAGATTATGACTGTGAAATCCTCTACCACCCAGGTAAAGCTAATAAAGTGGCAGATGCACTGAGTAGAAAATCCTGTGCAGCACTGGTGTCCCTATCATCACTGTCTCTACCACTTCAGAAAGAAATAGAGGATTTTGGAGTCGAGGTAATAATTGGGCAACTTTCTGCATTGACTCTAGAGTCAACCCTGCTTGTGGATGTACAAAGAAAGCAAAGTCAAGACCCAGAGATCCAGAAGATCAAGCAGGAGATTCAAGAGGCAGAAAATTCAGAGTTTCGAGTATCAGATAGTGGCATCCTCTACCTTGTAGACCGCCTTTGCGTCCCCAATGACGAGGAACTGAGAAAGAGCATCTTAGAAGAAGCCCACAGTACCCCGTACTCTATGCATCCAGGTTCCACCAAGATGTATCAAGATCTAAGGAAAAGATTCTGGTGGTCTGGACTCAAGCGAGACGTGGCCAGATATATCAGTACCTGCTTGACCTGCCAGAAAGTCAAAGCAGAGCACCAGAGACCAGGAGGAGTTCTGCAGCCTCTTCCCATTCCAGAGTGGAAGTGGGAAGAGATATCCATGGATTTTATCACAGGTCTCCCAAGGACCACCCATGGACACGATGCAATATGGGTGATAGTGGACAGATTGACCAAGTCTGCCCACTTCCTAGCCATCAAGTTATCGCATTCGGTAGAGCAGTTAGCACAGCTATACGTGAAAGAAGTGATCAGGCTTCATGGAGTTCCGAAGTCTATCATTTCTGACAGAGACGGGCGGTTCATCTCCCATTTTTAGAGGTGTGTTCAGGACGCCCTAGGCACCAGACTTCAGTTCAGCACAGCTTTCCATCCCCAGACAGATGGACAAACAGAGAGAGTAAATCAGATTTTAGAAGACATGCTCAGGGCTTGTGCGTTGGACTTTAAAGGTAGTTGGTGTAAATTTCTATGCTTAGCTGAGTTTGCCTACAACAATAGCTATCAGGCCACTATCAAGATGACACCTTATGAAGCATTATATGGCAGGAAATGCAGATCACCCATATGTTGGCAAGAAGCTGGTGAGAAGAAAGAGATGAAGTCGGAACTAGGCAGCCAGACTGAGCTTATAGATGAGACCACTCAGGCTATCCAGACGATCCGCCAGAGGATTGAGACTGCCCAGAGTAGACAGAAAAGTTATGCTGACACACGCCGTAGGCCACTGGAATTCCAAGTTGGAGATTCAGTATTCCTCAAGGTCGCTCCTATGAAGGGAGTGATGAGATTTGGCAAGAAGGGCAAGCTGAGTCCTCGCTACATAGGACCCTACAAGATTGTAAAGAGAGTTGGGAAGGTAGCCTATGAGTTGGACTTGCCAGAGGATATGTCAGCTATCCATAGTACCTTTCATGTCTCTATGCTAAAGAAGTGTATTCACGACCCTAGTCAAGTGATTCAGCCTCAGTCAGTACAGATTCAGGAAGATCTTAGCTATGAGAGCAGACCGACACAGATAGTGGACAAAGCAGTTAAAAGATTAAGAAACAAAGAAGTGCCACTAGTGAAGGTCATCTGGCAGAATCAACAGCATGAGGAGGCTACTTGGGAACGTGAAGACAGCATGAGAGAAAGATATCCAGAATTATTCTAAGTTCGAGGACGAACTTTTTATAAGGTATGGGGGATTGTAACGCCCGAAAATTCTCGAAACTAATTTTAAAAATATCTTAGAATTTATTCCAAATTTATGGATATTTTTATAGAATTTTTCCGTAAACGAAAGTGGCAAAAAGGGTTAAAAACAGAAAATCGCGTAGGTGGGATTCGAACCCTTCACCTACGCTGTGAGAGACGAGCGGGCGAACCAGCTGCGCTGGTTTGTTTTGTTAAAACAGATTGAGTGAAACAATAGATAAGGTATAATTAGATAAATTCACCCCCATAAGTATAAATAGATAATTAAGGAGAGAAGTTTTATTTTCTTCACCCAAACCCTCACGCCGTCCCTCTCTCCTCCCTTGGGCGAAAACACACCAAGCCCTAGGGCTCTCCTCCGGTGGCCGGCCAAGGAAAAACCAAGGGGTGCGGAGCGTTTCGTTCGTCTCGACGAGAGGAACGCGTAGGCGCGAACGGTTCATCAAGATCTCAAGTTTCTCCCGAGCCCTAGACGTCAATTTTGGTTGTAAGTCCAAGATACCAAGGTAAGTACTGCTCACCTGCAGTAAGAGGCGGTTTTCCGCAAGATTTTCCCGTTAGAAAGTAAAAATGCAATTTTCCTTAAAGTTTATGATTTTGAATGTAATCCTAGGTTGATCCATGCTTGTATAAGTTTGATTAAGCACCCTATATGAGGTTAGGGGCTAAGAAAAGTTATGAGAAAAGAAAAGAGAAGATAAAGATAAGAAAAGAAAAGGCCAAGGCCTTAAGAAATCCCCAAAAGTCAAGACTTAGGGATTTGGGCACACAAGGGGCTCGTTAAAATGCCAAGGCATTTAAAGATAAGAAAGAAAAGAAAGAAAAGCTATTTTATTTTCTAAGGCCAGTACCCGGCGTCCAAGGGCGTCGTTAAAGAAATCCAGGTGTCCAATTCCAAGGTCTTGGCCCTGGTAGACCAAGGTCTGCTCTATTAGGATTGGTGGCTCGCTACCCCAACCTTTTAGGGAACGCGCATAAGATGGTACTTACGTCTTAAGTGGATCCAAGTGAGATATTATTTTCAAGTATATGCTTTAGCAAAGTTTTCTAAAGTTTAAGAAAGTTTTCTAAAAGTTAAAGAAAGATTTAAAAGTCAAAGAATTGCTAAAGTTTCAAGTTAAGCCAAGAACAAGCAAGTTAAGACTTATTAGTGCTTTAGTATGCATGTCTTGAGTTATACACGTTGTTTTAGTGTTTCTTTGAAGCATAAAAGTATCTCATGTGATTTCACATTGTTTAAAAAGCATGTTTGCACATTTTCGAGATTTTGTGAGCTAGATAGTACTTACTAAGCTTTTTGCTTATTAGTTGTATTTCCTCTTGCTGCAGGTAAAGGTAAAGGCAAGCAATTCTGAAGGAAGGCGACAAGGCGGTGCTGAGTGACGTGTGTGTGGTGGCTGACCTTGGAGAGGTCCTTGGGACAAGATGAATGAAGGACTTAAAGTGCATTTATTATAAAGTCTTAGTTTAAGTTAGATCATATAACATTTATCCAAGTATTTGCGTTTTAGATATTTTGCATATCCTAAAACCATGAGTAAAGATTCCATGTCATTTTATTTAGCATACATATCCTTACGATTGCATTGGATGAGTATAAGTGTGAGTAGTTTTGAATATTGATACTTGATAGAGCTAATTGATGCATGTGCCAAGATATTGGTAGTTTCCCTTTGAATCAAGTTTTATTGCTTAAACATGCTTAGAAAAGTTGCATACACATTCCACAATGCTTTAGAAATGTTTAGAACATGTGTTTTGGTGTTATGAATGCATAGGAGTGAAGTTTGGTACAAAACTCTAGTTTAAAGTTCATATAGATTTTCATAGCTTAATTTCTTCCGCAAAAGTCCTAATTTCAAGTTTATGAAGTTGTTTGAATTGGCTAAAATGTTTAGGAAACTAGTATAGAGTATAGAAATGGTGTTGTGTCTTTGTATGGCTTGAAACTATAAGTTTGGTGGACCATTGAGACAAGGTTTCGAATCTGAATTTCAGATTTTCAGGCGTGCCAGTCGACTGGTTCAGTATCAGTCAACTGCCCTATCGAACAGTAGCTTCTGTTCGATGCATCAGTCGACTGCCAAGAGGCCAGTCGACTGGTGCCGCGCCCAGAAACTTTCTGTGGCCGATACCAGTCGACTGGTTAGATCGCAGTCGACTGGTACCAATGCAGAGAAGTGCTACAGATGAAAAGAAGCGTGCCATTGTATCATGCATGACTATTAGAGTTAGAATATCATCCCTAGATGGATTTAAAAGGAAAAAAAAAGAAGTTCCGCATTCTTAGTCGTGCATTAGAGTCGAGAAGTAGATAAAGTAGCGGACCGTCTAAGGTAGAGAAGGCGGGTCGCTACACGGTTGACCTCAGAAATAATTCTGAAACCCTTCAGCAGCTATAATGAGTCGTGCCTCATTCCCTTCACCATCTTATACCCACTTGGTTCAGGACACGATCTATGTGTGTCAGTCCCCACTAGGCTGACTACGTCACACCTAGCCCAAGTAATGTCTTTCTCGTCTAACTCATGTTTCCTAGAGATTCATTCTCGGAACATGTTGTGCTCTGGCCAGAGGCTTCGAGTAACAATCCGACGATAGGCCTTGGGTATACATCTCCTCGCAAGGAGTGGTGAATCCTTTGTAGGCTGTTCCAACATCTTCGGGCACTTCGGCTTATACCCAACCATCCTAGGTCCACACCTCCTTAGAGATGCTTGCTTAAGATGTCAAAGTATAAGTCTCCGTGACCAAGATGACTTGAACACCACAAGTTAAAGGAACATCACACTTAAGCTGCAGTAAGAACTTTTATTGACGTATCTATATGTAGATTACCATATAAAGTCTTACAGCTAGTCACTCCAATGAACTAGTTCCCTTAACTAGCATTCATGTTTATCTCCGGACATCCCAATATCACCAGCCAGTGAGAATCAGCTGATTAGAGAATAACCCATGCTAGTCTCAACAGAATTGATAGTGTCCGTATTTATCAATTCATCGACTAGGGACAATTTCAATATTTCACAATTGCACATGTAGAGATAATCACTAGTTGTGAATTCATCACATATTTTCTCATGCTGTGAATTGTATTGCGGACATTCAGTAAATGAGTTCAAGATCTCAATCAAATACATGAACATGTATACTCAAATAGTGAATATTCATTTATTAAAGTAAATGATTACAATTATAAGGTGATTGCCTTAGGATACTTCTCTCATATTACTAACAGGTCGAACCAACGCCTAATGTTCTCTCCTACGGGGAACGCATCCTCGCCTACTCCTCTCAGGAGAATTTACATTTTGCCAACTGGCTCCTCCGGATGGCCTTTTGGCCGATCTTCTGGATCAGGACTTCGTGCCCAGTACACGACTAGGACTTATTGCCCAACCCTCAGTCAAGTTTTTGGTGCCCAGTCCTCAGCCATGACTTATTGCCCAATTTCTCGAATCAGGTCTTTGTGCCTAGCTTACCTAGGACTTTTCCTGCGCATTAAACAAATTCATTAGATCACAATCTAACCTTAACTTATGAACCCTTTGTCATTATCAAAACCCAGGTTCGATCTGGGTGCTTCCGGCACCAACAATCTCACCCTTTTTGATTTATAGCAACCTAGTTTAAAAGTTAGTTAAAACATATAAAGCAGGTATTTAAAAAACACGTTTATTTTTCCTCTCTCTTTTTAAGAAAACTAATTTTTGAAAAACATGTGTAGGTTTCAAGAAAACTAATTTTAAACCCCGTTTTTGAAAAACAATTTTTGAAGAAAACTAATTTTTGTTTATTATTATTTCCTCTCTCTTTTTATTTTGTTTATTATTAGTTTTCAAACCCCGTTTCTTCTTACACGGTTAGTTTGCACAGCGGAAATAATAATAAACAAAATAAACAACACTAACCAATGCTAACACGGAAGATTTACTTGGTATCCACCCCGGACGGGTGACTAATCCAAGAATCCGTCGGTGGATCAAACCCCGGATAACCTCTGGCTAGTCCTCGTCGCTCCTTGTGGGTCGAGAAACCTCGCCATAAACTCAAACAAGGCACTGAGCACAAAGACTACTATCTTGCCTTTAACCAAGACAAGATTCGTCAAGAATCTCAGCCACCACGAAGTCCCCTTTAAATAGGACTCGGGCTGAAACCCTCGCCACCAGTCGACTGCTCCCAGGGCAGTCGACTGGTGCCACTGAAATTCGACCGTTGCACCCCAACGTTCGAATTCTCAGCCAACTCACCAGCCACCTACCAGTCGACTGCTCCCAGAGCAGTCGGCTGGTCCCTGGCCAGATCCCTTTCTGTGAGTTTTATCAGTTGACTACCACAATGGAAGTCGACTGCCCCACTCACATAGCTAGAGTTTCCCTTCCCGAGTACATTTCACTCCGCACTCAAACCCTAGGACTTTCCCAAGTACAATCACACAACACTCGTACCCTCACGACTCGACAGACTCCTCAGCAGCCTCGACTGTTGCCTTCGTGCCCTCTTCATCTTTGGCCCTCGTCCCTCGGATGCGCATGCAAGCCTCCAGCTTGCCTCCATGCCACCCTTCACGTACGCCTCGAAGTATGCGCCCATCAGCTCATCGTCCTTGCTCTCCAAGGTCCCTCGGGTGCACTCAAGCCTCCAACTTGTCTCCATGCCACCCTTCACCATACTGAGGCCGTCCAGTCAAGTCCATATGTGTAACCTGTACAACCTGCACACTCAACATACACATATGAGATAGCAAGGGTAAACCTAACTTAAACCCTTTGCTCAAACATCAAAACGCTTGGTCACTCCGTACCACAGATTGCCTCAACAACATGCACTAAGCTCCCCCAAAATTAGAGATTCTCCCCCTGAAGCTTTCAAAGATATGCAGTTTTTTAAAAACATTTAAGTGTACCCTTTTTGAGGAAAAATAAATTTAAAGTCTTTTTGTGAAATCAAGATTAGCAAATTTTGACCAAGTATATTTTGCAAAATTTTTGAAGTTGAAAAAGTTAAAACACCTTTTTGGAAAGATTAATAAATTTTTCTGAAAAATAAAATTTTAACTTTACCACAAAAATTTATACTTTAAAAGACTTTGCACTTTTTGTACTCAAAACATTTGCATACTTACAAAGATCTTGCCCTTTAAACAATATTGTGCAAATATTTTGCACAGAAAAATATTTTCCACTGAGAAAAATATTTTACACTTAGAAAAATATTTTAACACTTAGAAATATATTTTAACACAATATTTTACAAAAATATTTTTCACAAAAAATATTAGTACATTGAAAAGTACTTGAAAAATATTGTGCACTTAAACATCTTTTGTACATGAAAAATATTGTGCACTTAAAATATTTTGTACTTAAAAATATTGTAATATTTTGTACTTGAAAAATTAATGCATTTGTAAATTTAACTTTACTTTTTTAAAATTTTACTCTCTTTTTTTTACTACTTTTTTAAAATTTTACTCTTTTTTTTATTCTGCCCCTTTGCCATATATAAAAAAAACTGGTTAAAAAACAATTGCGAATCAGAGCCAATTTATTTTGTAAAAATTGAAAACACATATTGAACCAATTCTAGTGAGTCCAAGCCACAACAAGAATCAAACCAACTAAATTAAACTTTTTCGGGTCCTGTCTAACCTAGTTAGCTACTTACTAACTGTTATATAACAGCAGCTTTTACTGGGGTTAGTCATGTTAAGTGATCTGATCAAGTTAGATTTTCTAAGCTAGAACACTTAGCTTGTTTGTTGTTCAAGTGTATTTATCGCCCCAACTGCTCTAGATGCACTGACTTAAAGCATCTTAAGTCATGGCATAGACCTAAGCATCTTAACCCAGTCTAGGTTATCAATCAAAGTGTCCTAATATGCTTCTGAGATGCTGGCTTCTAGATCTATAGGAGCATGCAATTCTAGGGCTAAAGCCTAGGCTAAATCCATTGCGTAAAAAATCCTAATTTTAAAGGGGTAATTTTTCAACAAAAATCTAAGTCAGAAAAGTTTTTTTTTTTTTAAATTCAAGAAAGCGATTTTTCAAAAGATTTGAAATACTAGTTTTGAACAAAAAAAAATTGAAATCATACATGATAAGAGTCCTATTCTACTAAGCACAACTCTAACTGCCTTCTTAGTAAGTTAAACTCAAACTCAGGTAAGGGTTTGGTAAAGATGTCGGCTAGATTAGATTTCGAGTCCACATGCATAAGTACAATTTCACCCCTGGCTACGTGATCCCTAACAAAATGATGTTTTACTTCAATGTGTTTGGTTCGAGAGTGATGAATAGGGTATTTCGTAAGATTGATTGAGCTTATGTTGTCAATGAACACTTTTGTAACGCCCGCCCTTATATCTACCCTCGGGGCGGGGTCACGTGCACTTAATCTCTAAATCCGCATATAAAATTTTTCTTTCTAAAGTACTAAGGACAAAGTACTAAGCATGCTTATTTAACCTATAACATAATAGGTTTCACTTATCATAAAATCAAGTATATAAGTGATTCAAGTATAACATTCATTAATAATAAATGTTAACACAGTATGATAATGTAGATATGAAGATCTTTATTCCCGAGCCACCACCCCACACATCTTCAGCTCTCCTGCCTCTTCCTTTAGTTCAAGTATTTCTTACCGCTATCTGCAGCATAAGAAACAACATGAACTAGTAAGCAAAACATGCTTAGTAAGAATCCGGGCCTACTCGCAAAACCATATCGATACATCATATCATGTACGCAGTAATCAAGATAGAACAAGATTATAAGCCTCATAAGCATCTCATCAAAGCATCATGCATCATAAGCATCTCATCAAAGCATCATGCATCGTAAGCATCTCATCAAGCATCATGAACATCACATCAAATATCTCTAAGTACTTTACAGAACAAGATCATCACATAATGAGAAAATATGCTTTTCAAAAAGTTCCATAATGGTAAGTACTTCAATATAACATATCATCATCCAGGGCCCAGTTGTAGTACCACATCATGCGCGTTCCCTAATAAATTGGGGTAGCGAGCCACCAATCTAATTAGAGCAGGACCCTTCCGTCCTACCAATGCCATGACCTTAACATGCTCATTGGATTTGTTTAACGACCCCCTTCCGAGTCGGGTACACAACCTTTCAAAGTAAAGTAATTTATCATGCAATTACTCATATATGTATATGCCTAAAGGTACTCTTAATCACTTCTCAAAGGGACACACCACACATTCGGGTGCTCTTGATCCCCTAGGGACACACCACGCATTCGGGTGCTCTTGATCCCAGTTTCAATAGAGTATCTCCTTTTTAGGCATATAATCAACCACATCATGTTCATACATCATATGTCATCTATGTTCATACATCACATGTCATCCATACATGCATCATGTTTTCATACATGTTCATATATTCATCATATTTTATACATGTTCATACATACATCATATGTCATACATGTTCACATGTTCATCATATTTCATACATGCCTCATAATTCGTACATGCATCATATTTCAATCACACATCTCATTTAATCATCTCATGCATATACATCTCATATCATTTCACATATACATCTCATAAAATAATTCCACCTTCCTAAACCCTAATGTTCATCATAGGTAAATCAATCATCCCTAAACCCTCATCTTCCTAAGTTGGCCGAATATTGTAAGGGTAGGGTAGGCTAGGTTTTTGACATCCAATCTTCACACAAATATTTATCCAAGCACCTTACCTATACTACTAACCATTTACTCATCCTAGGATAACAAACAACCCAAAACCCTAATTCAATCCTCTTGGGCCGAAAGTTGTAGGATAGGGTAGGCTTGATTTTTGGCACCAAATTCTCACACAACCAATTATACAAACATCTTGTATACAATATCATACCATACATTAAACATGGATAAACTTTTGGATAATTCCACCCTCACTAATCCCTTCTCTAGGTCTTGGCCGAAACTTACACAAGGGGTAACCCTAGAATTTGTACATAACACCATTAAGAAAACCCATACACATTTACATTAAGTTTTAAGGAATGTATTCCTATAACCAAAGGGACCAAGACCTCCCTCCAAGGGGGTGGCCGAAAGTCTCCCAAGGGGAAACCCTAGTGTTTTGTTCTCCCAAAAATTTGGAAACAACACCTATGGGTCTAAAATCCCTAGGGCACTAGCATGTATCAAGATTTGACAAAGAAAACTTCACTTGGACCCCTTACAAGGGGTGGCCGAAACTTCCTAAGGGAAGTCTTGTGATCTTTTGCAAAGGAATGCACACAACAAACGTTCAACAACAATTATGCCACAGGCGAGAGGATACTTACTTCCTAGCGCTGGAAATTTCGCCTTCTCTTAAACCGTAGGGTACCCTAGATTTGTAGGGCAAGTGAAAATCCTTTCCGAATCTTCTCTAGGGCTCCTTAGACTTAGTAGTGGCAAGAACCTTCAAAGGTCTTCTTCCTTCCAACTTTTCTAGGGCTAGAACCCTAGACTTGATTTTCGAAAATGAGAAGGAGAGGGGAGAGGGTCTCGGTGGGGAAGAGTGAAGAGGAAGAAGAAAAGAAGAGAAGGAAGTTACTCCAACTTCCCCTTATTTATACTTTTCTTATGAAAAGACATGTCTCTTCACTCTTACACACTTAACAAGCATGTTCCTTTCTCCTTCTACATGAAATATTGCTTGGTTCATTGGTTATGACATGGTGAGTGCAACTAGGAGGTCCAAGGTTCAATCCTTGCTTCCTCCACTTTGCACTTTCTTTTTAGCACCATTCATTTCCAAGCCCAATAAACCAAGCCCATCATGAAATTTCATAATATGAATAATATTTTATGAATTCAGAATATTTCATAATATTCCAAAAATATTATTTCATAATATTTTTAATAATTCCATATTCATGAATATAATATTTCATGCTAATATTTCATGATAATAATATTTCATGAATATAATATTTCATGCATTCATAACATTTCATGGCATGTGATTGCATGAAATTCATATCATTTCATTATAACCATTTTCATACATTGTCATGATTTTACATTGACAAATTTGGGGTGTTACAATCCTCCCCCTCTTATAGAAAGTTCGTCCCGAACTTTAAAATAGTTCCGGATACTTTGATCGCATCGTATCTTCCTGTTCCCAGGTGGCTTCTTCAAACTGCTCGTTCCGCCACAGAACCTTTACTAAGGATATTTCCTTGTTCCTTAGTCTTTTAACTTCCCGATCGAGGATCTGGATCGGTCGGCGTTCGGAACTAAGACTCTCTTGTTCTTGCACTGGTGGGGGTTCTATCATTTGACTCGCATCAGGGGTACACTTCTTGAGCATCGACACATGGAAGACGTTGTGGATAGCCGCCATTTCTGGCGGTAGCTCCAGCTCGTAGGCCACCTTGCCTACTCGTCTCAAAATCTGATAGGGTCCCACGTATCGCGGACTCAGTTTCCCCTTCTTTTCCGAATCTCATCACCCCTTTCATAGGGGCTACCTTCAAGAACACCGAATCCCCAACCTCGAACTCAAGCGGTCTGCGTCGCTTATCAGCGTAGCTCTTTTGCCGACTCTGAGCAGTCTCTATCCTCTGGCGGATATTCTTTATGGCCTGAGTGGTCTCATCAATAATATCAGTCTGGAGTCCCATCTCCCTCTTTTCACCACTCTCATGCCAGCATAAAGGAGATCTGCATTTCCTTCCGTATAGTGCTTCATACGGTGCCATCCCGATAGTAGCCTGATAACTGTTATTATAAGCAAACTCTGCCAGGCTCAGGTATCGACACCAGCTTCCCTTGAAGTCCAAGGCGCAAGCTCGCAACATATCTTCTAGTATCTGGTTTACTCGTTCAGTCTGCCCGTCAGTCTGGGGGTGAAAGGCTGTACTGAACTTCAGCTTCGTGCCAAGGGCCTTCTGCACGTGTCCCCAAAAATCAGAAGTAAATCGACCGTCTCGGTCAGAGACGATGGTCTTGGGAACCCCGTGTAGTCGGACAATATCCTTGACGTACAGTTGAGCCAACTGCTCAACTGAATAAGTCATCCTGATAGCCAGAAAATGCGCGGACTTGGTCAGCCGGTCTACAATCACCCATATACTATCATATCCATTCGTAGTCCGAGGCAGCCCTGATATGAAATCCATAGATATGTCCTCCCATTTCCACTCGGGAATAGGTAGAGGTTGCAGAACTCCCCCAGGTCTCTGGTGTTCTGCTTTGACCCTCTGGCAGGTCAAACACATGCTAATATAATGGGCTACATCTTTCTTCATGCCGGACCACCAAAATTTGCCCTTCAGATCTTGATACATCTTGGTAGACCCAGGATGCATCGCATAAGGTGTGCCGTGGGCTTCCTCGAGTATCCTTGTCCGTAAATCGGAGTCGTCGGGAACGCATAATCGATCCCGGAGATATAAAACTCCACTATCGGAAATCCGGAATCCCTCGCCCTTGCCTTCAAGAATCTCTTGCTTGATTCTCTGAAGACTCGGATCAAGATTCTGCTTCTCCAGAATACCATCAAATAATGTCGGCGCAATCTGTAGAGTAGAAAGCTGTCCCGATATAATCTCGATTCCGAAATCCATAATCTCTTTCCCTAAGGGTTGTGACAAAGCCGACAAAGATATTAAAGTAGCACATGATTTTCTACTCAGAGCATCGGCTACCTTGTTGGCTTTTCCCGGATGGTACAAGATCTCACAATCATAATCCTTGACCAATTCGAGCCATCGGCGTTGTCGCATATTCAGGTCTTTCTGGGTGAAGAAATATCGCAGACTCTGGTGATCAGTAAAGACCTTGCACTGAGTGCCATATAAATAATGCCTCCATATTTTCAGCGC
>JAGFNQ010003981.1:73378-170361 GCA_024364735.1 Boesenbergia rotunda | reverse complement strand
TGAGTGCCATATAAATAATGCCTCCATATTTTCAGCGCAAAGACCACCGCTGCTAATTCCAAATCATGGGTAGGGTAGTTCCTTTCATGTTCTTTCAGTTGCCTAGAGGCATAGGCAATTACCTTCCCATTTTGCATAAGTACAGCTCCGAGTCCCAGTTTGGACGCGTCGCTATACATATCGAACCCCGTATCATTTTCCGGAAGAGTCAATATAGGAGCGCTAGTCAGCCTCCTTTTCAGTTCAGAGAAACTCTTCTCACATTTCTCGGTCCATACATATTTCTTATCTTTCTTTGTCAGAGCTGTCATAGGAGCTGCAATCCGAGAGAAGTTCTCTACGAATTTTCTGTAATAGCCTGCTAGCCCCAGAAAACTTCTGACCTCGCTGGCATTCTTGGGTCTGGACCAGTTACTTACGGCTTCAATTTTGATTGGGTCGACCATCACTCCGTCTTTGGAGATAACATGTCCCAAGAATGATACTTGGTTCAGCCAGAACTCACATTTCGAAAATTTAGCATACAGTTGTTCCTTCGGAAGAATCTGTAATACTATACTCAGGTGCTCTGCATGCTCTTCGGAAGTCCTCGAATAAATAAGAATGTCGTCGATGAAGACGATCACAAATCTGTCGAGAAATGCCGAGAAAATCTGATTCATAAGGTCCATGAACATTGCCGGAGCATTAGTGACTCCAAACGGCATTACTACGAACTCATAATGTCCGTATCTCGTCCGGAAAGCAGTTTTGGGTATATCCTCATTTTTCACCCGGACTTGGTGATAACCAGACCTCAGATCGACCTTAGAGAAAACCGTAGCTCCCTTTAACTGATCGAACAGGTCATCTATCCTGGGCAGAGGGTACTTGTTCTTTATGGTCACATTGTTTAATGCCCGATAGTCGATACACATACGCATCGACCCGTCCTTCTGTGTCGCATAATCAATATCAGATAAATGAGATTTTATTATTATACCAATCGAAATTTATTTTATTCATTCTTATAAGTTCACATACAACTAGTCCACTCAGTGAGCGAGACGGGCTGCCGTGATGCCCAACATAAAGAATAACATAGCGACACCTACTATCTCCTCGCTCATCACCCTCTGGCCCCAAATTCTAGGTTATTATGAATGCATATATTCACATATCTTACAATTTCTAGTCATTGCCTATCATACAGGCGCTAAATGACTACATAAACATTCATTCTATCTTCATTTGTTATGCAAGTATTATCATCTCCATTTTATGCAAGCATAAATCATCTCTATCAATATCATTACTGTACATGAAATAATATAAGCGAGTTAGGATTTCTTACTTGGAAGCGGCAGGAGGAAGCTTGATGTGTGTGTGATGGAGGGGAAAACTGCTCTGATACCAACTTGTAACGCCCGACCTTATATCTACCCTAAAGGCGGGGTTACGGGTCCATACACTCATATCATACAATCAGGTTAAGCATGTATATCCAAACAAAACAGTTACATACAAGAAATGTAGTAGGCATGCCTATTGAAGACTAATTTACCAAGCATGGTTTTTCATTTCTTTTATATCTACATGCATTTACAACCTAATAGGAAGATCATGTAACACACTATAGCATGGAATAAACATGGTTTGAACAAGATAAAACATAGGAATATAGCAAGAGTTATCTAGTCTTAGATACATGCAAAGGAAGCATTCATAAGAAACAGAAAATAGTAATTACCTAGTATTTTCCTTAGCATGCATTCTACAACATTCAAACATTAATGATAGTATTATCTAGCATAACATAGGTTCCATATCACTAACTCAATCACAGTAGAGTAGTCATGATCATCACCCATTCAGAGTATAGCAATACAATTTCAATAGTAATTATTGGAAGCAATTTAGATTCTAGACAAAACAAGGTAGATAGAATCTTTCGTTCTTTCCCGAGCCATCACCACACACATCCTCCAGCCTTCCCTCTGCCTCTTCCTTTAGTTCGAGTATTTCTTACCGCTATCTGCAGCATAAGAAAAATAACAGGAACTAGTAAGCAAAACATGCTTAGTAAGAATCCGGGCCTACTCGCAAAACCATATCGATACATCATATCATGTACTCAGTAATCAAGATAGAACAAGATTATCAGCATCATAAGCATCTCATCAAGCATCATAAACATCACATCAAATCTCTCTAAGTACTTTACAGAACAAGATTATCTCACAATGAGAAAATAATATGTTTTTCAAAAACAGTTCCATAATGGTAAGTACTTGAAAATACAATATCTCCAGGGCCCAGTTGTAGTACCACATCATGCGCGTTCCCTAATAAATTGGGGTAGTGAGCCACCAATCTAAATAGAGCAGGACCCTTCCGTCCTACCAATGCCATGACCTTCAGTTAACATGCACATTGGATTTGTTTAACGACCCCCTTCCGAGTCGGGTACACAACTTTCAAAGTAAAGTAATTTATCATTCAATTACTCATATATGTATATGCCTAAAGGTACTCTTAATCACTTCTCAAAGGGACACACCACACATTCGGGTGCTCTTGATCCCCTAGGGACACACCACACATTCGGGTGCTCTTGATCCCAGTTTCAATAGAGTAACCCTTTTTAAGCATATTATCAAACACATCATGTTCATATCATCAAGGTGCCCCATGGGCTATATGGCATGCTTTCATACCTAATAAGATAGGTCATATAATTTATATACACATCACATATGTAGTAGCATGCTTCATGGTCTCATTAGGTACTTCTCAACTCTAGAACTAGGGTTGGCCGAAACTCACAAGTAAAGGAGTTTGGTTTTCCAATCAAGCATTCCTTCAAACATTCTTACAAACACCTCTAGTATATTTCATGTTAACAATTTAAACATGGTTTAACCCTCAAAGTGGGGTTAGCATCCACTAACCCTAATTCCTAGGTCTTGGCCGAAACCCATCTACACCCTAACCCTAGTTTCATAGGGTAGGAGTATCAAATATTCATACAAACATATATTCAAACACTTGATCTACATTCCTAAGCATGAATCCATTATAGAAAATCATAAAATCCTCAAACCCTAATTTCTATCATGCTTGGCCGAAACTTATAAGGGTGCAAATCCCAATTTTTTGGTATTACAACATGAAGGGAAACAACATATAAGCATACCCTAAATTTCAAGGAATCTTTCTATGTAATAAAAAGTGACCAAGGCCTCCCTTCAAGAGGGGGCCGAAACATTCAAAGGTGAAAAGCCCTAAATTTTGTACAAGAAAAATAACAAGGATCACACATAACCATTATACTGCAGGCGAGGGGATACTTACATCCTAGCGCTGGATTTTAACCTTCTTAAAATCGTAGGGTACCCTACACTTGAAGGGTATGTGAAAGCCTTTTTCTTCCAATTTTCCTCTAAGACTCCTTGGTCTTGGTAGAAGGCAAAGACACTTGGGCTTCCCTCCTTGCAATTGCCCTAGGGTTAGAACCCTTGGATGTTATTTTCGAAAATGGAAGAAGTGAAGGAGATGATGGAGGTTTCGGTTGGGAGAAGTGAGGAAGAAGAAGAGAAGAAAAGGAAGTTATTCCAACTTCCCATATTTATACTTTTCTCATGAAACGACATGTCTCTTCACCCTTACACACTTAACAAGCATGTTCCTTTCTCCTTTTACATGAAATATTGCTTGGTTCATTGGTTATGACATGGTGAGTGCAACGAAGAGGTTCAAGGTTCAATCCTTGCTTCCTCCTTTCCAGCTCTTCTTTTTATCACAATTTGCACTAACCCATATCAAAGCCCATTAAGCCAAGCCCATCATGAAATTTCATAATATTAATTTCATGAATTCATGATAATATTTCATGATAATAATATTTCATACATATACTATTTCATGATAATAATATTTCATGAATATAATATTTCATGCTAATATTTCATGAATATAATATTTCATGCATTCGTGACATTTCATAGCATGTGATTGCATGAAATTTATATCATTTCATTATAACCATTTTCATACATTGTCATGATTTTACATTGACAAATTTGGGGTGTTACACTTATCATGGTATCATTCTTAACATGAACATAACATAAACACACTTATCATGGTATCATTCTTAACATGAACATAAACATAAACATACTTATCATGGTATCATTCTTAACATGAACATGAACATGAACATAAGCATACTTATCATGGTATCATTCTTAACATGAACATAAACATAAACATACTTATCATGGTATCATTCTTAACATGAACAGGAACATAAGCATACTTATCATGGTATCATTCTTAACATGAACATAAACAAAAATATACTTATCATGGTATCATTCTTAACATGAACATAAACACAAACATACTTATCATGGTATCATTCTTAACATGAACAAAAACATAAACATACTTATCATGGTATCATTCTTAACATGAATCATAAACATAAACATAAACATACTTTTCATGGCATCATTCTTAACATAAACATAAGCTTAAGCATACTTATCATGGTATCATTCTCAACATGAATCATAAACATAAACATACTTTTCATGGCATAATGCATAACATGAATGAATGCATGGGTCAAATGCATATATCATAAGGATGCTTAGTTTGAAAACAATAGTTATAAATACTTGAACATAATCATAACATCATAGGGGTCCCCGGCTTGTACCACATACATACATCATATGCGCGCATCCCTAAGTAAATACGAGGTAGCTAGTCTCGACCTACTAGGGTAAGGACAGCTATGATAGTCCTAGAACCGAGGCGTTCTTAAGGTGACCATCCCTGTTGGACAGCTTCGGTAGTCCCAGAACCGTGGACAGCTTCGGTAGTCCAGAATCGGGGTGTTCTTAAGGTGCCCATCCCTTGGACCCTTACTTCGGTCCGGTACAAGCCCATTCATAAAAATAAAATATTTCACATGCTTCATCATTCATAGAACATTCTTAGCATAAACATAATCTTGTTTCATGAAACTTGACATAAGAATAGGAACAACTGCGGTAGTTCCAGAACCGTGGACAGCTACGGTAGTCCAGAACCGAGGCGTTCTTAAGGTGTCCATCCCTTAGCATGACATAGACATACTTAACATTTCATCATTCATACTTAACATCATGATGTCTTAAAGGCATGAACATTCATCATCATTCATTATCTTCATTCATAAGGAATGTCATGCTTACATCATTTTGTCTTAGAGCCATGATCATCATTTTCATTCATCATCTTCATTCTTAAACATAGCATACGTACATATCATTCATAAAGCATGGCATACATACATTTCATTCATAAAACATGGCATACATACATATCATTCATAAATCATGGCATACATACATAATTAGCATCTTAATTCATAAACCTTGCATGATTATGGTACATAGGTAAACATGCATAGATCTTTTCATACATGATTCATACTCCCTAGGTTCATGGCCCATGGTCTAAACATTCATGAATAAACATAGCACATGACCTAACATACAAAGTCATGATACATGATACATGAAGCAAGGGTTTTGGGTAACATAGAAATTCTTACAACATGCTTAAACATATACATACTTCATAGTAACCTATAAACAAGTATCCTTGAGACCTTAACCCAACTCAAACCCTAAACCTTGGAGTTGGCCGAAAGTTCCAAGGAAGAGGCTCCATCATTCAATCCACATGAAAGGTTCCATGGTTAAAAGAAAACTCATACATCATTTACAAAGCCATAGGAAGCCACTATACCCCATAATTGGAGCCAACCCTAATTTTCTTGCCCTAGAAATGCTCTTGGCTGAAACCCTAAAGAGCCATAAGTCCATGGGAAAATTCATATAAAACACAATTAATATCCATTAGATCATAGAGGAGCCATATAATCATGCTTGAAAGGTTAAATCAAATTCTCATCATGGTATTGAGGAGGTGGCCGAAACTTTTGGGACACTCAAGTCCATGGAATAATTCATATAACTCATCATTCATACTCTATTTATCATGGAAAAACATTGGGAAACATTAGTGAAGTTTTAACATCATCTAAACCTTGGATCATACCTTGGCCGAAACCCTTAAGAAGCCCTAACCCTAGATTTCTTCACATATATTCCAAACAATTTCTTATATCATGAAAACAACTTGAAAACTATTATACCACAGGTGAGAAGGTCTTACCTTTCTTTATCTTGCTTGTTAACCTTGAATATATAAACAAAAGAAAACCTTCTTGATCCTAGAACTCTCCTTAGCCCTTGTAGCCTTGTAGAAAGTCTTGGATCTTCAAGATGGAGTCTTCTTGTGAAGCTTTTCAAAGGGAAAATCCCCTTGGTGATTTTCGACAAGAAGAAGGAGGAAGAGGGAGATGGGATTTTCAGTGGGGGTGGAAGAAGGAGGAAGAAGAGATCTATTTATAATGCCCTTTTGTCTCTTCACAAGTGCCTTTCATCTTCTTCATATGGTGCCTCTTCACTTCCTTAAGCCTTAACCAAAATCCACTTCATTCTCTACTAGCACTCCATTGCTAGGTGAATTGGTTAGTGCATACATGGGGTTACACTAGGTCCAAGGTTCAATCCTTGGTGCTTGCACTTTATTATTTTTTTTATTATTTTCAAAAATTCCCCTAAGACCCACCCATAATCTTGCTAATATTCCTAATTAAACCCATTTATATTTATATTAAATTCTACCTAAAATCCACTAATAACCATGGTATTAGAAAAGCCCATTAGTACTTAGCTTCTCAATTTAAATGGGAAAATTATGGATAACTAGGCTAAAGTTCGTACTAGTATCTCTAGGTTCCTCAAAAACTATTTAGACATGATCAATATTTTAAAGAAAATATTGAGAAAATATTTCGGGTCATTACAGATGTCAGACTTGGAAAATGCACGTCTCCCAAGTCTGCAGTCTTGCTGATCCATCGACACAGTCCTGCCCTTGGACACATCAATACCGACTGACTTGAGCCAGTCAAGAATAATGTGACCAAAAGGCATATAAATGGTATGACACCCGGGATCCTTATAGTAGAGAATGGACTAGTATATACTCGACATGATGTCAAAGTCCAGATGCCGATGCATCCCATAGAGCATCAGACAGTGAAAAGAACGGATCTCTGATAAGGGTTTTGAGGTGATCGGTAGAAGACAGTTGGTGATAATCTTGAAAAGGATATAATCAACTGGGGAGAGTCTAAGAGCAGCAAAAGTGGGGAAATCAGGGGCTAGCTCATCAAGGTCATCCGACCTGGGGTGACCAAAAAAATACTCATAAATGGTTGATCAGACTGAGGGGTTTTTCGACATCGATCAGTACGATCAGAAGGCTCCTGATCGGTCAACAGACCAATCTGGAGGAGCCCTGATTGGTCTGCTTGTCCAATCAGGAACAGCCTGATCGGTCGGTGGACCGATCAGGAGGACTCTTGGTTTTTTTATTTCATATACATAAACCATAAACCCCTGATCAATCTGCTGACCGATCAGAAGCAACCCTGATCGATCTGCTTGACCGATCAGGAACAGCCGCCTGATCGGTCGGTGGACCGATCAGGTTTGGTTCATCAGGATTTTGATCAGAATTTTGATCAGATGATCTGATCGGTCTACCTGACCGATCAGAAACAACCTGATCGGTCAAGGTGACCGATCAGGGGGAGTCCTGATTAGTCAATGGACCGATTAGGATCAATACAGGAGACCTTTCTAAGCAGTATCCATATTCTAAGGTGATTTCTGATCGATCTATGGACCGATAAGATTTCAGATGGGTTTCTAAAACTCTGATACGTTTCAGAAACTCTCGTTTCAAACACCCTTTCAAACTCCAATACAATCAGAGTTGATTACTTTGATCCTAAAAGAGGTTCTCTTAACCAAAACTGTATCTCTCCACATCATCAATCAAGAGAAGGTTGTTTGCTTACGGATTAAAAATCATAAACACAGACATGTATCAGATTTGAATTGGATTTGTATCAACAACGAATGGTCCAACCAATTTTACTTGATTGGAATGTCCAAGTATGTTCTTGGAACCAAATACACATGTATTATGCATTGGTTTTCCCCATACTTGGTCAAATTAATGATTTTTGTCTCTTTAACCTCATTACTCAAGGGATGCATGAACATTTTGAGTAATTAGGTTGATCCTAGCATCTCACCCCATTTCTAGCAATCAAAAACATTTTGTTAAATCTTATAGTTTGTGTGAGATGCCCCCAAGTTGCCAAACAATTAGAAATGACCATGAAGGGTTTTTATCATCCTATTGTACACGGCATATTCCTAACTTCCTCCTTAAGAAACTAAATTCATTTTTAGGGAGTGGTTTAGTGAAAATGTCTGCTAGATTCATTTTTGACTCCACATGTGAGAGTACAATATCTCCTCTAGCAACATGATCCCTAATGAAGTGGTGACACACATCAATGTGTTTGGTCCTTGAATGGTGGACTGGATTGTTAGTAAGGTTTATTATGCTGATGTTGTGACACAACACTTACACACCCTTGTAAGACAATCCATAGTCCTCTAGAGTGTGTATCATCCACAACAATTGTGATACACTCTCTCCCATGTCGATATACTCCGTCTCGGTCGTGGAGAGAGCAACACAATGTTGCTTCCGACTTGACCAACTTGCTATAGATGATCCTAAAAATTGGCAACCCCCACTTATGCTTTTTCGATCCAACTTGCACCCAGCATAGTTAGAATCGGTATAGCCGTTCAAATCAAATGACTCTGTATAGGGGTACCAAAGATCGACTCCAATTGTGCCCTTAATGTATCTCAAAATTCTCTTAACAGCAATTAAATCAGATTCCTTGGCACAAACTTGGTACCTAGCGCACATACTCACAGCAAAAAGAATATCTGAGAGACTAGCTGTGAGGTATAGTAAGCTACCTATCATACTCCTATATTGGGTTAAGTCAATGGGCTTCCCACTCTCATCATTATCTAATCGTGTGTTAGTCGCCATGGGAGTGGTTACCTCCTTAGAGTCACTCATGTTGAATTTTTTGAGCATCTCTTGAGTATATTTGGATTGATGCACATGGATTCCGTCTCGATGTTTGTTTGATTTCAAGTCCAAGGAAGAAAGTCAATTCTCCCACTAGACTCATCTCAAACTCACTCTCCATGTGTCCAATAAACTCATTCAAATAACCCTTGTTGTTGGAGCCACAAATTATGTCATCGACATATACTTGGGCTACAAAGATATTGTCACTATCTCTACGTAGAAATAGTGTAGGGTCTATTTATCCTCTAACGAATCCTTTCTCAATTAAGAACGTTGGCAACCGCTCATACCAAGTCCGAGGTGCTTGTTTTATGCCATAAAGAGCCTTCTTGAGCTTAAACACGTGGTTTGAAAATTCAGAATTTTCAAACCCCGGTGGTTGTTCAACATAGACCTCTTCTCTAATAAAGCCATTTAAGAAGGCCGATTTTACATCTATTTGATAGAGTTTGAAACCTCTATGTGCTGCAAATGCAAGCATCAACTTAATGGATTCCAATCGTGCCACGGGAGCATAGGTCTCATCGTAATCAAGGCCTTCAACTTGACTATAGCCCTTAGCTACTAAGCGTACCTTATTTCTTACGATTTATCCCTTATGGTTTAATTTATTTTTGAAGACCCATTTAGTTCCAATAATTGTGGTCTTCTTAGGTCTAGGAACTAAATCCTAAACTTGGCTTCTTTCAAATTGACCTAACTCATCTTGCATAGCAATAATCCAATCGGGATCATGCAATTCCTCGTCAACTACTCTGGGTTCAATTTCAGACATCAAGGCAACCTCATTAGCCGCATTCCTACGGAATGATCTAGTCCTAACCCCATGATGGATATCTCCAACAATTTGATCTTGGGGATGACTAGAGGCTAACCTAGTGTGCCTTGGTGTTGGAGGTGCTTCCTGGATGGTTTCACTAGACACATGCTCAGACTCAGGGTCCGGCTGAGCTTCATGTCGTCTAGGCTCACCATCATCAGATTCATCTGTAACATTTCCAACACTTGGACTTTCATTCAAACCTAATTTCCTAAGATCGAATTTAACTCCCTCTACATCTTTTGATTGATCAATCACTCTAGGAATCTCCTCAAATACAACATCAGAAGATTCTTCAACTAACCTAGATTTCTTATTGTAGACTCGATAAGCTTTGCTGACAAGAGAATACCCAACCAGTATCCCTTTGTCAGCTTTCACTGTGAACTTCCCAAAATGATCCTTGGTGTTTAGAATGAACACCTTACACCCAAACACCCGGAGATGTTTAACTGTAGGCGGTCTTCCAAACCAAAGTTCATGTGGAGTCTTCCCTAAGAACCTATGAATGAGGACACGATTTTGCACATAGCAAGCTATGTTTACAGCTTCAACCCATAAGTAACTCGGTAAAGTGTACTCATTAAGCATGCTTCGTGCAACCTCTTGTAAGACTCGGTTCTTCCTCTCTATAACACCATTTTTCTGTGACGTTCTAGGAGTAAAGAACTCATGTCTATATCCTTTTCCTTGATAAAACTCTAAAAACCTATGGTTTTGAAATTCTCCTCCATGATCACTCCAAATGGTTTTCATTGTTTAGATTTTTCATTTTTAATTCTTCAACAAAAAGAAATAAAAATATCTAAGGTTTGATCCTTATGTTTTCGAAAATAAGTCCAAGTATATCTAGTATAGTCATCAATGATTACAAAGCAATACCTACTACCATTCAATGAGATTATAGTACTACAATCAAACAAATCCATATGTAATAAATCTAAAGCAGTAGAGATACTTACAACGCTTTTACCTTTGTGAGATGCTTTTGTTTGCTTACCCATTTGATATGCATCACATAACTTTTCCTTTTCATATTTGATGCTTGGTAAGCCTCGTACAAGTCCTTTGTTGGCCAATTTTTGGATATTCTTCATGTTCACATGAGCCAACCTCCGGTGCCAAAGCCATGACTCTTCTTCTTTGGACATGAAACACTTAATAGAGGCATTAGTAGCACTTTAAAATGAAATTTGATAAATATTCTCTACTCTTGTGCCTACTAGTACCGTGTCATGTGTGTCATTATGTCTAACTAGACATTGACTTGGGTGTAATTCAATTGTGTATCCCGCATCACACAATTGACTGACACATAGGAGATTGAAGGGCATCCCCTTGATTAGACGAACATTCTTGATCCTAAGACATTCAGATATTTGAATGTCTCTTATTCCTACAACCTTAAGACTATCATTGTTATCAAATGATACATTACCTCTACTTTTGGTTTGTAGTGTAGTGAATAATGATCTATCCCCGACCATGTGTTTGTAGCACCCACTATCAACAAACCAAGTTGATAGATGCTCCCCCTCAATCAATGCCTACACAACATGAAAAATAGATGATTTAGGTACCCAAACCTTGGGACCTAATGCACCTACAATGCAAGATTTAGGCAACCATGCCTTGATCATTTTCGTTCTAATTCCTTGATCCCTAGAAGTATTTGATGATCTAAAATGGGTTCTAGACATTAATGAGACAAAGCTAGGTTCTTTAGGTCGGTAACCTATACCGGCCTTGTTGTAATCGGCTCTTTGAGCGTTAAGGATCATGCCCAAGGTCTTGGAGCTAGTTGAGAATTTCTCAAGAAGATTCTTGAGTTTCTCAACTTCACTCTTCAAGGCCTTGTTTTCATCCTCAAGTACCTCAACATGTAAGTCATCAATATCCTCATCCTTAGAGGTTTTTAACTGTTCTACTTCTACTTTTAATGACTTCACCTTTTCCTTGGATTTTGTAAGCAGATTAGTTAAACATGCTATTGTTCTATAACATTTATCTAATTCGGGAGAGATTACCTCTTCATCATCCGAAGATGATGATGCCGTGGTTGAGGGCTCACTTGATTCATCACTGCTCTCCATGTCTTCTAAGGCCATAAGAGCCACATGATGATTGCTCTTCTTCTCCTTCTCTTCTTCGAATGAACTAGATGAAGACTCATCCCATGTGGCCTTCAAGGCCTTCTTCTTCTTTGACTTCTCCTCCTTCTTCATGAGTTTTGGAAACTCATTTTTATAGTGTCCCTTTTTGCTACATTCATAACAAGTCACGTTAGATTTATCAATCTTATTTTCATTAGTGTTACCTTTCCCTTTGTAGCGCCGACTCTTCCTCATCATCCTTCTCACAAAGTTGGCCACCTCAGATGATGAAGACTCGCTCCCACCCTCATCGAATTCGGATGAAGAAGATGGGACCTCCTTCTCCTTCTTCTTTTCTTTCTTCTTCTTTGCCTTGTCCCCTGCAACAAGAGAAATATCCTTCTCTTTTGGGCCTTTGTTAGCTATCTCGTGAAGTTCCATTTCATAGAAAAAATCATCTAACTTTACATTGGACAAGACCTTGGATACCTTGGTGGAATCCACCATGGATGGTCACAAGGCATTTCTAGGAAAAGATTTAAGCACATACCTTACAAGGTCACGATCCTCAACCTTCGCATCGATGGAGTGCAACCCATTGAGAATCTCCTTGATCGACCATAAAGCTCACTTACTGTTTCACATTCCTTCATGGAGAGGTTTTGGAGTTGGTTGAGGAAGAGGTCCCTCTTTGCTATCCGGGAATCTCGGGTGCCCTCATGAAGCTCAATAAGTTTGTTCCACAGATCCTTAGCACTAGTGAAAGGACCAACCTTGATCAGTTGCTCTTTGGTCATCCCACACTGCAGGGTGACCATAGCCTTAGCATCAGCCTCTCCCTTTCTGGTTTGTTCGGCTGACCACCTTGAAGACTCGAGTTCCTTGCCCTCAGCATCTTTGGAGGGGTGAATCCCTCCTTCACTGAGAACCACATACCAATATCAGTCTTGAGATAATACTCCATTCTTGACCTCCAATATTGGAAGTCGGCTCCATCAAAGAATGGGGGTCTGTTGGTGTTGAATCCTTCTCTCAAAGTCATTCTTCTTATGCTCCTCGGGTGTTAAACCGTTGGAAAGAGCCCCAAGCTCTGATACCACTTGTTGGTCCTTGGATGGCTAGAGAGGGGGGGTGTGAATATCTATCCACTTAAAACTGGCTTCTTTTTGGTCTTTCTGCACTTAGGATAGCAGCGAAATAAAGAAACAGAACAGAAAGCAACAACAGAGAAAGAAAACAAATGCTAACAGAGAGATTTACAAGGTTCGGGGATAACTTGCCCCTACTCTTTGGCATGCCCGTGAGGTGGGCGATCCCTTGATCGTCGGCAAATCAAGCCCCGAAAATCTGGATAATCAAAACTCCTTCTCGGTGGAGTAACCTCTTCACAGATCTTTGAAATGTATAAGTTGAGTACAGGAGACCACGAGAAGGAACTTACAGATGGAACCTTAAGCATAGTCACAGAAAGCGCGAAGGAGAACCTTCACAGAGCACAACACACAGCACAACACAATCCTAACTCAAGAACCTTCACTCAGCCCTTCGTTCTCGTTGTGTCTGCTTGGTTTCTGATCGACTCGAAAAATTACTTGTCTCTGCTTCGCCAACCTTCTCTTAAGCTTCCCATCTGCTCATCACCAGGCGCGTCTGCACCTACTGAACCACAGCTTCGTCACCACTGACCCACTGACCTTCACAGAGCGCTCAGTCCACTGAAGACCTCTTCAGCTGAGCCTCAGGTCAGTCGCCAGCCCGCTAGAATCTGTTGAAGCCTGCAAACAGAAAACAAACAAACCTGCCATAGCAAAAGTCGCCATTGACCCTCCTTCTTAGTTTGTATCATCCCTGTATCACCTGCACACTCATCAGATTGATTAGCAAAGAAAATCAAAATATATCAACAGGTATCAAAAGGAAATCAGAAGTGATCAAGAAGTCTGACAGTGATTCAACTGAATGTTCGGAGGCGCTGATCGGTCACCCGAACCAATCAGTCACCCGGACCGATCAGTCACCCCTCTGACCAATCAAGTTCACTTCCTAATTGATCAAGTAATGATATGATCGGTCTTACTGACCGATCAGTGATCAGGGATCGGTCACCAGACTGATCCTGAACTTCTTCAGGGTTTAGCTTCACGAATCCAGCCACGACCTGATCTTTCAAGCAAACCCACCTGATCGGTCGGCAGACCGATCAAGCCCAAGGCCTGATCAGTCAAGATGACTGATCAGGCTAGTGCCTGACCGATCAGGCTCCTGCCTGATCAGTCCAGGCATTAACTGATCGGTCTCACTGACCAATAAGAGTCTCCACAGAATGTTCTGATCGGTCACCTGACCGATCAACCAACATTTTGTGACCACATAGAATGTTTCTAATCTGTTACAGATCGGTCACAAGACCGATCAGGCATCCTGGATCGGTCACCAGACTGATCTACTATCAAGGGAGTTCGTGCCAACTCCCTGATCGGACTCCAGACCGATCCACAGCCGAGGGAGTTTGTGCCAACTCCCTGATCGAACTCCAGACCGATCCAGCTTCGACCATTTTGACCCTAAGTCCAGAGAACAGGTTCCCTTGCCTTCCCTGACTCAGTCTGGTCCGGAGAACAAGCTTCCGAGCCCTCTCCGACCAGTATACTTAATACTCAGTCCCCCAGACCAAGACTTCATGCTCGGCTTCACTCACCAGGACTTAGTCCAACCTTGCTTCACTCAGAAGGATTTTCTTCACCTAGCTTCCCTCGCTATGACCTGGCTTCACTCACTAGGGTTTCCTTCACCTGGCTTCACTCACTAGGACCCGACTTCACTTACCAGGGTTTCCATCACCTAGCTTCACTTACTAGGACCTGACTTCACTCACCGGGGTTTCCATCACCTGGCTTCACTCACTAGGACCCGTCTTCACTCACCGGAGTTTCTGTCACCTAGCTTCACTTACTAGGACCCGGCTTCACTCACTAGGACCCGACTTCACTCACTAGGACCCGGCTTCACTCACCAGGGTTTCTGTCACCTAGCTTCACTTGCTAGGACTCGGCTACACTCACCGAGATTCGTGCCCAGTCCCCGACCATGACTTAACCTGAACTCATCTTACTCAACTAAACATAAATCAGTGTCAGCACCAAAACAACAATCAGGTTAGACTACATGTTAAACCCGAATCTAACACAAGGTTAAATTAACTTTTCTAAATCATCACAATTCATCTCACAAAATCAGAGGATTATCTTGGTTGGGTCACAATCGATTAAGATTTGTCATAATCGATCAACTGATCGATTACGGCTGCCCTTAATCGATCAACAGATCGATTACGCGAGCTTCTGTGCTCGCTGAAATGGTTCACAAATCAATTGGTTACTGTCCTAATTGATCACCTGATCGATTGAGAGTTTTAATTTCTGAAAACAATTTCAGATCGAATTTCAGAAACTCCTAAATAATTCTATAAAATTTGAAAAAAAAACTGAAATCTTGTGTAGGCATTATTTATGGCATATACTATTACGGAAAAATAGTTTTCTATGAAAATAGCCTTCATTTTCAATGATTGAAATAAAATTTGAAACCATTGAGGTACTTCAATGCTTCACTCAATTTTGTATCTTATTCATCAATGATGAGTTCTATCAAAAGATAGTCATTGTTAGGATCGGTAGAAGAGTTAAAGATGGGTGATTAGCTCCGATCTTTTCTCGTTGATGATTTGTTGCGGCGGAAGACTTGAGCAATGATAACACCTTGATTTTACTTGGTATACACCTCCTTAAGGTGACTAATCCAATGATCCTCTCTTCCTCACTCTCTCATACACTATGAAAGATCTCCTTCTTGAAGTGAAGAAACCTCTTACAAGCTTACAAGAAGAAACTACAAGAAGATAAGGAAATACAATAGAAATTCTATAAGATTTACAACAATGATCTCTCTTTACTATTCTTGCTTTCTTCAAGCTTGGAATCGCCTCTATAACCTTGGAAATGCAGCAACACTATGCTCCAAGACTTCTCCTGAAATAGTAATGAAGGAGGAGAAGAGGTGTCGAAGAGCTGCTGAAGAAGTGAGCTTCAAACCTGCGTGAAACCCTTTATACCCGACGCCTAGGGTTCCCTTATCGATTACCCAATCGATTACCACGTTAGACTTAGCCATTCAACGTCTATTTTTCGAAACTTAATCGATTAGCCAATCGATTAAGAAGGTCTTAATTGATTGCTGAATCAATTCAGCACCTTTCTGTGCTCTTGCGCAATACTGCCGTAATCGATTACCGAACACCTTAATCGATTGACCAATCGATTAAGAAAAGGTTGAATCGATTGCCCAATCGATTCAGCCAGCATCTGTTCTCGCAACACAACTCTCCCAATCGATTCACTCTCTCCACAATCAATTACATAATTGATTAAGATCTTTCTTAATTAATTACCTAATCGATTACTGTCTACCTTAATCAATTACCCAATTGATTACGGTCCTGTTGGATCGAGAAAAACAATAGAGGGGGTGGGGGGTGAATATCGTTTAAATTTTTCTTCAGATTAAGGAAAGAGTAAATGCAGCAGAAACAAAACAATCACATGAAAACATAAGTATTTTACTTGGTTCGGAGTCGCGGTCGGCTCTTACTCCAAGGCCCACGGTCCTTGACCGTTTACTTTGGGCAATTCTATAATCGCGCAAAAGGTTTACAAATTTCAGTACAAGAATATTGTAGTAAATGAAAAGAGCTACACTTTTTGTTACCGACGTCCGATGTAGATCGTACATCGGAGCAGAGGGTCATCATCGGCGCTGGAATCTTGAAGTCAGAGTTTGCCAGTGCGGAGTGCTTGAACGAAAAGCTTTGGTGCGTTAGAAAATATTTGTGTTGAAGCCTTGGGGTTGAGCACCCTTTTATAGTGCTCCTGGGGGCGTCTGAGACGTTGGGGGCGCCTGACACGTGCCTTCATCTACGGAAAACTCAATCGACAGCTCGGTCAGTGCTTATCCCCTTCAACTCGGCCTCTAGAGCTGACTGGGGTGCCCGGGACCTCCTGGGCACCTAGCTTGACTTGGTCCGCTGGCTTCGTGGATGATTTGCTTCGATTACCTCTTTGGCTTTGACCTTGGGCGGCCGGGACCTCCCGGGCGCCTAGCCCAGTGTGGTTTCCTTGATGTTCTTGCTTTCTTGCTATTTTGGCCTTAACCTTGGGTGCCTGGCACCTCCTGGGCACATAGCCCAGTTGCCTGCCCACTTCCTTTGGGGTGTTCTGAGCTGCAGCAACACATGCCTTCGGTCCCTGCAACCAAGGTTAGTTTCAAAACATACAACGCAAGAATGTTAGTCAATATTTACAGCCGTAGCTGTCTTGGTTCTGACTTTAGATCACCCAAATGGAACCCTAGGTTGAACCGACGCCTAATGTACCCTTGACGGGGAACGCGTCCTCACCTACTCCTCTCAGGAGAATTTACCTTTTTGCCAACCGACTCCTCCGGTTGGACTTTTGCCCAGCTTTACTCACCAGGTCTTCGTGCCCAGTCCGCGACCAGGAGTTAGTGCCCAATTCCTCGAACCAGGTCTTCGGTGCCCAACCCTCGGCCAAGTCTTAGTGCCCAATTCCTCGAACCAGGTCTTCGGTGGCCAGTCCTCGGCCAGGACTTAGTGCCCAATTCCTCGAACCAGGTCTTCAGTGCCCAGCCCTCGGCCAGGACTTAGTGCCCAACCCTTGGTCAGGTCTTAGGTGCCCTGCCCTCAGCCAGGGCTTAGTTGCCCATCTCGCGGCTAGGACTTCTTGCCTAGAGTAACAAGGACTTTCCTGCATACTTGAGTAACTTTATTAGATCACTAATAGTACTTAACTTTGAATCCTTTGCCAATATCAAAACAAGGTTCGTTATGGTGCTTCCTGCACCAACAATCTCCCCCTTTTTGATTTATGTCAACACAATTCAAAGTTAGGTAAAAACATATAACAGTTAAGAAAATAAGGTAAAAATCAATGAAGTATAGCAGTTTATGAACAGAATAAATGTAGATTTGAAAAAATCCTTTATTTCTCATACTCCCCTAGAACCCTGAATATTTATATTATAAAACACTTAACTTTGACCTTTCCTCCCCCTTTGACATATATCAAAAACATACATGGGCGAACAAAGTTTGTAATAGAGAGTTTTGAGTTTTACCAAAATAAATTTAAGTAAAGGAGTTCACAACTTTTTCAAAAATAGTTTTCGAACAAAACATGTTACGAAACTTTTTTGAAAAAATACTTTTGATTGGAAGTTTTGAAAATTATGTTTTGAAAAACAAGAAGTATGAAAATTTACGTAAAGAGATTTTCATGAAGCTCCCCCATAATATGAAACTCTTCGCCTTATTTTTAGAATATTTCAAAACCTTGCAAAATTGAAACATTGCATAAAGCTCCTCCTTTGCCTTATATCAATAAAGAACTTTTGAAAACCATATTTTGAAAGAAGTTTTAAGGAAAAAGTTTGTGTATCAGAGCCTATGAGTTTTGAAAACATAAAATTACTTAGTATAATTCTTGAAAGCATAGCAAAAAGCTTAAATTGCACCAACAAAACTCCACTTTGAAAAGTATTGTGCAATTTGAAACAATATTTGGTATTTGTAGGCAAGTCTTTTAGAAAATTCACGCACTTAGAACAATATTGCCTTAGAAAAACTTATATTTAGAAATGATTTTTCAAAAGATGGCACTCATAAAAAGATTTTCATTTAACAAATAGTACATTTAGATGAATACTTTAAACAAATGTTCTGCAAAAGAAAATTTGAAACACATTTTCACTTTGAACAAGATTGAAAAGATTGTTCTTTGAAATACGTTAGTATTGCACTTTTGAAACTGTAAAAAATTATTCGTACTTTGTAAACATTAGTGCCTTGAAAAGTATTAGTACTTTTGAAAACATTATATTTTGAAAAATAGTAGTACTTTTGAAAGATGTTATGCATATGTTGAAAAAATATAAGTACTTTTAAGAAAAATGTTAATGTTATTTTGAGAGCATAATACTTTACATGACTTGGTTTCTTTTCTATTCTAACACAATCATAGGAAACCTTGTTAACTACAAAAACATTTCCCTACGTGTCCTTGAAAATTTTCCAAAGTCAAGTAAGTATTATTTTCAAAAGTGTTCTACAAAGATTTTAAAAGTGTTCCAAAGTCAAGCAAAATTTTGAAAGTGATGGTATATATAAGAAAAATGATTTAAAAGGATAGTATTTTGAAAGAAAAATTATTTATATTTCCGAAAGGATTTTAAAAGTGCAGTGCATGAAAACATATAAATTTGAAAAATATTCAATAATTATTTTAATTTAATCTCCCCCTAAGCTTGACCAAGTCCTAGGAAGCTTGTTGACTATAAGCGATCTTCCTCTGAGTCTTAAGGTTTAATTCAAATTATAAGAATTATCTAATAATTTTGAAAAATAATTATCAGAAATAATTTCTTTCGATTTAGACTCCCCCTAAATTTGATATTTCCTAGGAGTCCTTGTAGATCATGAAGTAGACTTCCTTGTATCTTTAGGGTTTGTCAAAATCAAAAGGGAATCAATTTTGGACAGCCTTTTAAGTATGATAATTTTCAAGGAGATAAATTTTTGAAAACACAATTTGGAATGATAGCATAGTTTTCAAAAAATATTTTGAAATGATAATAATTTTTCAAAGAGATAATAATATACGAAGGTTTTTTAATCAAATTTTTGAAAACTTTATTTTGAGATGATAATAAGTTTTAGAGCATAAGGTTTTTGAAAAAATCTAAATTTTTCGAAAAATATTAAAAAAACTCCCCTTGTATCCGACTCCATCTGCCTTTATCTAGGTCCCTTGAGGGACTTCAGTGTTGATTAGGTTTGACTAAGTTGACTTGGTTTTACCAATCAATAATTGACCCAATCAAGTCCTAGGTCTTAGTATAATTCAATCAAGACTTAGTTCGGTGAGTTAATTTTGAAAAAAAATGAAATTCAATTTTTGAAAAGTGTTGAGTGGAAAACATATAGAGTTAATTTAGAATTACTTTTTGAAAAAAATTGAGTTGATTTGAAAAAGTATTAAACTACATTATTAGGTCCTAGACATCTCACCCAGTTCTACATGACAAAACAGGTTACCTTATCTGTTTTGTGAGATGTTTTATATTCGAATTAGTGTTAAATCAAAGATTTACTTAAAATTTGTGTTAGATTCAAATATGACAATAGTAAAGTAAATTTGATTTTCTATAATTGGCTTCCAGATATTGGCGAGGCACTAGGCCTTCTTTGGACGTAGTCTTATTGGATCATCAACCCTTTCCTTGACAAAGCCTTTTATAGAAAATTCATCTTCAAGTTACTCCTTGAAAGATTTTGGTCTAACTAGCTTGGGTCTGGATCGGTAACTTCAGCTAGTTCCACCAGATTAAACAGACCAAGTAGTGTATACTTGACCTTAATAGAAAGGCTTTCCTAACGTACTATCATCTCACCTCCACCCAATACTATGTTGTTCAAATTTTAATTAAACTGTTTGTCCTTAAACTATCCAATTCTAAATCCAATCATAATAAAAAAATGCAAACATGACAAAAATGATCTAAGTTACATCATAATTGAAATAAAACTCTGGTTTTTTTATAATCAGCATGGATGTGAATTAAGTTTTCTAACATATTAACCTTAACTAATTTATATGAATTAATCATGTTATTTGAGATAAATTTTGGATTTTCAAATATTGAACACTTTCCTTTCCCGATCGTTTGTCCAATACTCTTGTAATGATCACGAGCTAATCGGACCAGGTTGGGTCGATCTCCTTCATTGTCTTCTGATTCCGAGTCGGACTCGGGTATAGGTTGAAGCTTCGTCTTTGGTGGTTCTCTTGGAGCTTTCCCTGCACTAGAATTTACACCTTCCTCAACCATTACAGTATATGTTTGATTATTTAATTGTAATTCAAAAAAAGATTCAAAATTGGTTACCTTTTTTGTCCCGGTCAATTCATCTTCTGACTCTGGCTCGAATTCGTAGTCAGGTATGGATTCTTTCTCATCTTCCGATCTGGAGTCAATTTTGAAGTCGGGTGCTAACTCTTCTAAGATCTCAATACCAGAGCTCTCTTCGTGTAGATTGATTAGCTTTTCCCAAATTTCTCTGGCACATCTAAATGGGCCTATTAGTTCGAGTTGCTCCTTGGTTAGGCAACATTGTAGGATTGCAGTTGCCCTTGCATCGGTCTCGATTTGGTTGAGGGTTTGATCATCCAGTTTGTCCCACCCGATTGATAACTCATCTTCTACGGGAAAAGAGAATCCCGTTTGGATGATCCACCATAAGTCCATGTGGGCCTTCAGAAGGGAGTCCATTTGAATTCTCCAAAAATTGAAGTTCTCGCCGGAGAATAGCGGTGGGCGGGCACTGTTCCACTCTTGATTGACCTTTAAGTTTAAACCTCGTACACCCAAGAAACACAAAAAATGTGTCAAGACTTGGTCTTGGATTAGTAGTGCGGGAGAGTGAAACAAATAGCCAAACAAAAATATTACACGAATTTCGAGGCAGAATAATAAAAAATTATAATAAAAAGTTTGAGACAAATTTTTAGAAAATGAATATTCTGATTAATGGAAAAAATAGGAGTTAAAAGAGATTGCTCGAATTAAGATAGCATGAATTTTGAGAAAAAATATTAAAATAATAATAAAAAATTTATGACAAATTTTCAAAAATTGATCGTTTTATCAACTCTAACTTATAGTGAAAAAATTAGAATTCACGCACAAATATTATTTATTTAAAATAAAAAGCGAAAAAGATCGAGTGGTGTTGCACCAACCTCGATTAACGAGAAAGAAAAGAGATAAAATTAAAAATTTCTTAAATCCGAAAAAACTCTCAAATTGGTGGTTGCACCAAATTTGAGCCACCCGCTCTAATACCACTTGTTGGATCGAGAAAAACGATAGGGGGGGGTGAATATCGTTAAAATTTTTCTTTGGATTAAGGAAAGAGTAAAAGCAGCGGAAACAAAACAATCACACGAAAACACAAGTATTTTACTTGGTTCGGAGTCACGGTCGGCTCCTACTCCAAGGCCCACGGTCCTTGACCGTTTACTTTGGGCAATTCTATAATCGCGCAAAAGGTTTACAAATTTCAGTACAAGAATATTTCAGTAAATGAAAAGAGCTACACTTTCCGTTACCGACGCCCAATGTGGATCATACTTCGGAGCAGAGGGTCGTCGGAGGCGCTGGAATCTCGAAGTTGGAGTTTGCCAGTGCTGAGCGCTTGAACGAAAAGCTTTGGAGCATTAGAAAATAGTTGTGTTGGAGCCTTAGGGTCAAGCACCCTTTTATAGTGCTCCTGGGGGCGCCTGACACGTGCCTTCATCTGTGGAAAACTCAATCCGTAGCTCGGTCAGTGCTTATCCCCTTCGACTCAGCCTTTGGAGCTGACTGGGGCTCCCGGGACCTCCTGGGCGCCTAGCTTGACTTGGTCCGCTGGCTTCGTGGCTGATTTGCTTCGATTACCTCTTTGGCTTTGACCTTGGGCACCCGGGACCTCCCGGGCGCCTAGCCCAGTGTGGTTTCGATGTGGTTCTTGCTTCCTTGCTGTTTTGGCCTTGACCTTGGGCGCCTGGCACCTCCCGGGCGCCTAGCCCAGTTGCCTGCCCCCTTCCTTTGGGGTGTTCTGAGCTGCAGCAACACATTCCTTCGGTCCCTACAACCAAGGTTAGTTCCAAAACATACAAGGCAAGAATGTTAGTCAATATTTATAGCCGTGGATATCTTGGTTCTAACTTTGGGTCTCCCAAATGGAATCCTAGGTCGAACTGACGCATAATGTTCCCTTGACGGGGAACGCGTCCTCACCTACTCCTCTGAGGAGAATTTACCTTTTTGCCAACCGGCTCCTCCGGTTGGACTTTTGCCCAGCTTTACTCACTAGGTCTTCGTGCCCAGTCCACGACCAGGACTTAGTGTCAATTCCTTGAACCAGGTCTTTGGTGCCCAACCCCCGCCCAGGTCTTAGTGCTCAATTCCTTGAACCAGGTCTTCGGTGCCCAGCCCTCGGCCAGGACTTAGTGCCCAATTCCATGAACCAGGTCTTCGGTGCCCAGCCCTCCGCCAGGACTTAGTGTCCAACCCTTGGTCAGATCTTAGATGCCCAGCCCTTGGCTGTAACGCCCGCCCATCCCGCCTTACGAAGTAGGCGAGAGGCGGCGCTACGCGAACATACATATACACATACAGAGATCTTAATGCAGCGGAATAATTTAAAACTTCCTACATATGCGTTTAAACCATGCAATTTAAAACAAGAATCATGTTGACTTCTCTTAGCTATCATTCTTAAACATGGCTACTTGGTAAACTTAGCATTGTCATAACATAAGACATAGCATGGGAGACATAACATTCTTGAACATGCTTGCATTAAACATAACTTATCCTAACTTATTCTTGAACATGCTTGCATTAAACATATTGTTCTAAACGAACACATCATGGTATAGCATGATAACATCACAATTTAGCAATGATAAGTATAGCAATAATGCACAATATAGGAATCCATATAAGTTGTTCATAAGTAACATAAGTAATAAAATCCTCCTAGTAAGTTGTTCTTTAGGAAAAACCATCATAAAGTATAGCATGATAACTAAACATGACAATGCAATATAAGACATATGACAATTATGAGTAATAGGATCTTTTCTTTTTCTTTTGTCATGTCACTGCCACACACACACACTTGCCCCTCCTGCTGCTTCCCTTAGCTTAGTATCCTCTTGCTTGATCTGCGGTATAAGAAAATAAAACTTATAAGTACATAGGCTTAGTAAGACCCTTTCCTACTCACTAAAACCATACATCACATATAGTCAATGGAAAGAGCATATCATAGAGAGTGTAACATAAAAAAAAAAGCAAATCATGAGAAGGTATTCATAAAGCATTTGACATGAGGAGGCATATAGATGTAGATGAAAACACATAATCATATGGAAGTGCTTAACATGTAATGAAAGTGCATATGGCATAAGAAGTACTTGACATAAACATAAGCATATAACATACTTGACATAGAGAAGTTCTTGTCATAAAACATAAGCATATAAAATACGTGACATGGAATAGATGCATAACATGAATGAATGCATGAATTTAAATGCACATAACATAAGGATGCTTATTTAAAAATCATAATTGTATGTACATAAACATAAATCTCAACATCATGGGGGGCCCCGACATGTACCACATACATACATCCATCATTTGCGCTCATCCCTAAGTAATTGCGAGGTAGCTAGTCTCTACCTACTAGGGTACTAGGTTACCTTCAACCTAGGGGCAACTACGGTAGTCCAGAACCGAGGCTTTCATAAGGAGCCCATCCCTGTTGGACAGCTACGGTAGTCCCAGAACCGGGGACATCTACGGTAGTCCCAGCACCAAGGCTTTCATAAGGAGCCCATCCCTTGGACCTTACTTGGGTCCGATACAAGCCCATCCATAAAGTAAAATAGCTTCACATGCTTCTTTTGACATCATAAGAAATGCTCTTGGCATTCATCATTCATAGAACTTACATAGCATATTTAAAGACATAAACATGATCTTATACATGAAGCATGGTGTAAAGAATACATAGCATTTCATCATTCATAGGTAATGCATAACATCATTATGCCTTAAAGGCACAAACATAGACTTGATTCATAAGGTATGTCATGCACACATCATTATGCCTTAGAGGCATGAACATCATCTTCATTCATCAACTTCATTCATAAGGCATGACATACATACATAATTATGCCTTAAAGCTTAAACATTATCTTAGTTCATAAAACTTGCATGATCATGGTACATAAGGTAAGCATGCATAGATAAGTTTTTACATAAATGGTACATATCACATAGCATACATGATCATGGTATCTATCATAAAGCATGCATGGGTAGGATCCATATGAACATGATACATACTATATAGGTTCATGACATTCAACATAAAACATGCATAGGTCTACATAACCATAATATACATATGTTCAAGGCATTTAACCTAATGCATGCATAATTCTACATAAACATGATGCATACTTCACAACACATGTGTTCATGGTATTAGGTTTAAAACATTCATGATTAAACCTACTAAAACATGGCACCTAATATAACCATACAAAGTCATGATGCATAGCACATAAAGTTAGGTTTTAGGGATCATAAAATTCATACAACATGCTTGAACACATATCTACATCATAATAAGTCATAAACAAGTACACTTGAAGCCTTAGACTAACCCAAACCCTAGACATGGTGCTTGGCTAAAAGTTGTAGATGGAAGTCCCATTATTCAAGTAACATGTGAGGTACCCTAAGTAACATAACACCCATACAATACATACAATGCAATAGAAAGCCATTAGAACACATGATTGGGGCTAACCCTTGTTCCTAGCCATGAATTGCATCTTTGGCTGAAACCCTAGAGGAGTAACAAGTCCATGGAAAATTCATATAACTCACAATTAACCTCCATTGTATCATAGGGAATCATAATAGCATGCTTGGAGGGTTAGATCTAATCCTAACCATGAAAGGGGAAAGGTGGCCGAACTTCATGAGGGACTTAGTGTGCTACAAAAATTCCACAACTCACCATTCATTCTTATTTTATCATGAGAAAGCATTAGGAAACATAAGTGAGGTTTTAACATCATCCCAAACCTTAAAAGGGTGCTTGGCCGAAACTTCTAGGGAACCCTAAGTCCATAGTTTTCTCAACATAGATCCCTAACAATTCTTAAATCATGAAAGACAACATAAAAACTATTATACCATAGGTGAGGGAGTCTTACCTCTTGTTGTATTGGTTATAAACCTTAAACAGAGAAAAAGATGAAGACCTTCTTGACCTTAGAATACCCCTTGCCCTTGTAGCCTTGTAGAAAACCTTGGATCTTCAAGAGGGAGTCCTCTTGTGAAGTTTTCCAAGGGGAAAACTTCCCTTTTGGTGCACGGCAAGATGGAGGAAGAAGAGAGAAGAGGAAGAGCCTTGGTGGAAGAAGAAAAGAAGAAAAGTAACTTAAGCCTCTTCACTTCTCATCCATCCCTTTTATACTAAGTGAAGGGGCATGGTGCCTCTTCCACTTCCTTTAGCCTCAACTAAATTCTTCTTTCTTTCTCAATAGCACTCCCTTGCTAGGTGAATTAGTTAGTACATGCATGATAAGGCTTTGCCTCTATTCTAGGTCCAAGGTTCGAATCCTTGGTGCATTCACTTTCTTTTTATTCTATTTACTCTTATTTTTGGCAAGACCCACATAAGAGCCCACCAAGAGTCATGCTAATATTCCTAATTGGAACTCATTTCTTTTTATGTTAAAATTCTACCTAAGGTCCACTAATAGCCATGGTACTAGAAGAGCCCATGTAAGGCCCATTAGTACTTAGCTTTTTAATATATATAAGAAATCATGCTATGGTTCATGCTATTATTCATATGTTACTCAAGAATGCATATAGGCATGATCAATATTTTAATGAAAAATATTGAGAAGATTTTACGGGCATTACAATTCCCCATACCTCGTGAAAGTTCGTCCTCAAACTTTGAATAGCTCCGGGTACTTGCGTCTCATCTCGTCCTCGCGTTCCCAGGTGGCTTCCTCGAACCATTGACTTTGCCAAAGGACCTTGACTAAGGGTACCTCCTTGTTCCTTAGCTTTTTGACTTCCCGATCAAGGATCTGGATAGGTCGGCTTTCAAAACTTAGGTCCTCCTGAACTTGTACTGTCTGCGGCTCGATCACTTGATTTGCATTTGGAATACACTTCTTGAGCATCGACACATGGAACACGTTATGAATAGCCGACATCTCTTGGGGCAGCTCCAGCTCATAAGCCACCTTGCCGACTCTTTTCAGGATCTGGTACGGTCCCACATAACGCGGACTTAGTTTTTCTTTCTTCCCAAATCTTGTTACCCCTTTCATAGGAGCCACATTGAGGAATACCAAATCTCCAACATCGAATTCCAGGGGCCTACGTCTGACATCCGCATAAATCTTCTGCCGGCTCTGAGCAGCTTCTATTCGTTATCGGATGTTCTATATAGCTCGGGTGGTGTCATCGATAAAATCCTTCTTGAGCCCCATTTCCTTCTTTTCGCCACCTTCGTACCAACAGATCGGAGACCTACATCTCCTCCCATACAAAGCTTCATAAGGTGTCATTCCGATAGTAGCTTGGTAGATATTATTGTAAGCGAATTTCGCTAAGCACAGATATCGGCACCAACTCCATTTGAAATCTAGACCACAAGCTCGCAACATGTCCTCCAGTACTTGATTCACTCGTTCAGTTTGCCCGTTAGTCTGAGGGTGAAAGGCGATACTGAACCGTAGTTTAGTGCTAAGAGACTTCTGGACGCATTCCCAAAAATGTGAGGTAAAGCGACCATCCCTATCTGAGATGATGGTCTTGGGAACTCCGTGAAGTCTGATTATCTCCTTAGCATATAATTGAGCTAGTTGCTCAATTGAATAGGTCATCTTGATTGCTAGGAAATGAGCAGACTTTGTCAATCTGTCCACAATTACCTATATCGCATCATATCCGTTCATAGTCTTGGGAAGTCTTGAAATGAAATCCATAGAGATATCTTCCCATTTCCATTCTAGAATTAGAAGTGGCTGCAGAACTCCTCCGTGTCGCTGGGGTTCCGCTCTCACTCGTTGGCAGGTCAGGCAAGTGCTGACATGCTGAGCCACGTCCCTCTTCATACCGAACCACCAGAATTTCTCCTTCAAGTCTTGATACATTTTGGTGAATCCCGGATGCATCGAGTAAGGAGTTCCGTGAGCTTCTGCTAATATTTCCTTCCAAAACTCCGGATCATTAGGGATACATAGACGATCCCTAAGGTATAATACTCCACTGTCGGTGATACAGAAACCATCGTACTTTCCTTCTAGAATCTCCTGCTTGATTATCTGAAGACTTGGATCACTATTTTGTTTTTCTAATATGTCGTCGAACAGCGTCGGTGATATGGTCATGGTAGAAAGCCGTCCAGAAATGAACTCGACCCCGTAATTCATAATTTCTCTTTCGAGTGGGCGGGGTAATACCAATAAGGACATCAAGGTGGCACCGGACTTCCGGCTGAGTGCATCGGCCCCTTTGTTTGTCTTCCCTGGATGGTAGAAGATCTCGCAGTCGTAGTCCTTCACTAACTCAAGCCATCGGCGTTGTCTCATATTTAGGTCTTTTTGAGTGAAGAAGTATCGCAGACTCTGGTGGTCTGTATAAATCCTACACTGCACTCCCTATAGATAATGCCTCCATATTTTGAGAGTGAAGACCACGACGACCAGTTCTAGATCGTGAGTGGGGTAGTTATTTTCATGTTCTTTGAGTTGCCTAGAGGCATAGGCAATGACTTTACCACTCTGCATAAGTACAACTCCGAGTCCCAATTTGGAGTCATCGCTGCACATGTCGAAGCTCTAGTTACTTTCTGCAAGAGTAAGAATCGGAGCACTTGTAAGTCTTCTTTTTATTTCCACGAAACTCCCTTCGCAGTTTTCCGTCCATTCGTACTTTTTATTCTTCCGGGTGAGAGTTGTTAGAGGGGCTGCAATTCTCGAGAAGTCCTCCACAAATTTTCGATAATATCCTGCCTGCCCGAGGAATCTTCTGATTTCACTGGCGTTCTTCGGCCTGCTCCAATTACTCACAACTTCAATCTTTATTGGGTCTACCATAACTCAGTCTTTGGAAATAATATGACCCAAAAAGGCTACTTGATCTAGCCAGAACTCGCATTTGGAGAACTTTGCATACAGTTGCTTTTCCCGAAGAATCTGTAATATTATCTTCAAGTGTTCGGCGTGCTCTTCTTGGTTTCTCGAATAGATAAGGATATCGTCGATGAAGATGATTACAAATATGTCGAGGAATGCCGAGAATACCCGATTCATAAGGTCCATAAACATAGCAGGAGCATTTGTCACGCCGAAGGGCATAAAGACGAATTCAAAATGTCCGTACCTTGTTCGGAAAGTCGTCTTCGGATTATCATCCTGTTTTACTCTGACTTGATGATAACTAGACCTCAGATCGATCTTAGAGAAGATGGTGGCTCCCTTCACCTGGTCAAACAGGTCATCTATCCTCGGGAGGGGATACCTATTCTTGATCGTCACATTGTTCAGCGCTCGGTAATCTATGTACAAGCGCATAGATCCATCTTTCTTCTTCACAAACAGTACCGGAGCTCCCCATGGAGAGTGACTAGGGTGAATAAGTCCCTTATCGAGTAACTCCTGTAGCTGTTCCTGAAGCTCTTTTAATTCAGCCGGCGCCATACGGTAAGGTGCCTTGGAGATCGGGTTAGTACCAGGAACCAATTCGATCTCGAATTCCACTTCTCTATAAGGAGCTAATCCTGGTAATTCATCTGGGAATACCTCTGAGTAATTGCATACAATCCTGACATCTTCTAGCTTCTGGTCCTTTGTTTGACTTGCGTCGACCACATGTGCTAGAAATCTAGTGTATCCCTTGTCTAACATCCTCTATGCTTTGAGAGTCGATAAGAATTTCCCCGTTGTTTTCCTTGGCTCTCCGATAAATTCAAACATAGAATCTGCCTCGTGTTGGAAGACCACCTTTCGCTTATGGCACTCGATGGAAGCACCGTATTTGCTCAGAAAATTCATACCCAATATAACATCATAATCCTGTATGTCGAGGACTATCAGATCGCAATAGAGTTCTCTTTTCTGTGATTCCAACTGGCACAGCAGCAGCATGTGAGTGGATGTCATTATTTCTCCCGAAGGCAGGGTCATTAAGAACATGCAGTCTAGAACTTGTGGAGGCATATCTATCTTCTTAGTGTATGGCATAGAAATGAACGAGTGTGTTGCCCCAGTATCAAATAATGCAGTAGCATACTGACTGTAAATAAGTATCTGACCTGTGACAATCGTTGATGCATTCACGGCGTCCTCCTTGGTGATAGAGAAAACCTTGGCATTCGTCAGAGTTGGTGGGGCCTCCAATCTCTCTTGGCTCATCGGGGTACCTTCCAGCTCAGCTTGCATATAATGTAGTTTCGCTGGTGCACCCTAGTACCAAACATGTTGTTGGGGAGGTGCCTGGTTCTTGGTAGGACAGTAAAAGTCCATGTGCCCTTCCAATCCGCAGATGAAACACCAGTTCGTACCTTTGCGGCATTCCACGGGATGCATTTTTCCGCATGTAGTGCACAGGGGAAACCTGGGCTGTTTATTTGCTGGGCCCCCTTGGGAGTTGTTCGATGGCTTCCATTTACCATTATGGTTTTCCTTCCAGTTATCATTGGTACTCTGAGGTTTCTGACCTCCTGAATGATAATGAAAGGAAAGAACATTAGGGATAATGAAAGGAAAAGAATCGAGAATCCCAGAATGAACTTGTTTCTTACTTTCATTTAGCTCCATACTTTGCTGATTGATATTGTTCAGGTAATACTTGGTGAGTAGGGCACTAATAAACAACTCCTCGGCGGTCTGCAGTCTATTAACTCCACCAGCCACGTTCAGGGTTGTTTCGGGCCGCAACATCTTCAGCATAAGTCTGACCGTTTCTTTCTCGGTGCGGACCAGCTCGGGCCATAGGCGAGCCAGTCGGTTAAATTTCTTCACGGCTTCATTGACTGAGAGGTTACCCTGTCGGAATTCAGTGATCTCATCGTAGTGTTTGTTTGTGACACGCATATTGAAGAATTCTTCGAAGAATTCCGATTCGAAATACATCCACTTCATCTGGTTCACCTATCTTTTGGCCATGACCCTTTCCCACCACATTCTGGCATCCCCAGAAAGGCAGAATGATGCACACTTGATCTTCTCATGTTCAGGCCAGTCCAGCATCTCCATTGTACTTTCCACTGTCTTGAACCACGCTTGGGCGTCCCATGGTTCGCCAGCACCTGAGAAATTTTCCGGTTTTAGCCTCAACCACTGGTTCAGATAAGCCTCTTGTCGTGCTACAGTGGTCGGGCCTATCGGAGGGGTTTGCGTAACCGTAGGCGTGATAGGTATCACAATCTGGTTCGACGGTGGAGTGGTAGAATTTTCTTGCTGGTTCATCAAGGTATTGATGGTTTGTTGCTGCTCGGTAACCTAACGCTGAAGTTCGGTCACTAATTGCATCAGGTCGGGTGATGAAGTAGTCTCATTAATTCTGTTACTCTGTCATCTAGCCATGCTTTTCTTCATAAAAGACAAGTAAGGCTAATATAAGTTATTGTTATTCCTACCCTCATATCAAACTCTAATGTATTCGATATCATAAAGTAAGGTAAGGTATTATTCATATTTACATATCCTAAAAATACTCTCTATCGTACGGTATCATTCATACTTGCATATTATAGAATCATAAACGAAAGTAAGTTATGCATAGAGGTACTTACTTGGAAGCTGCAGGAAGAAGTCTTGATGTGTGTGTAGTGAGATGTGGCTCTGATACCAACCTGTAACGCCCTCCCTTCCAGCCCTATGATGATGGCCAAAGGCGGTACTACGCGAACATACATATACGCATATCGAGATCTTAATGCAACGGAATAATTTAAAACTGCCTACATATGCATTTAAACCATGCAATTTAAAACTTGAATCATGTTGACTTCCTTAGCTATCATTCTTAAACATGGTTACTTGGTAAACATAGCATTGTCATAACATAAGACATAGCATGGGAGACATAGCATTCTTGAACATGCTTGCATTAAACATAACTTATCCTAACTTATTCTTGAACATGCTTGTATTAAACATATTGTTCTAAACGAACACATCATGGTATAGCATGTTAACATCACAATTTAGCAATGATAAGTATAGCAATAATGCACGATATAGGAATCCATATAAGTTGTTCATAAGTAACATAAGTAATAAAATCCTCCTAGTAAGTTGTTCTTTAGGAAAAACCATCATAAAGTATAGCATGATAACTAAACATGACAATGCAACATAAGACATATGACAATTATGAGTAATAGAATCTTTTCATTTTCTTTTGCCATGTCACTGTCACACACACACACTTGCCCCTCCTATTGCTTCCCTTAGCTTAGTATCCTCTTGCTTGATCTGCGGTATAAGAAAATAAAACTTATAAGCACATAGGCTTAGTAAGATCCTTTCCTACTCACTAAAATCATACGTCACATATAGTCAATGGAAAGAGTATTTCATAGAGAGTGAAACATAAAACAAAAGAATATCATGAGAATGTATTCATAAAGCATTTGACATGAGGAGGCATATAAATGTAGATGAAAACACATAATCATATGGAAGTGCTTAACATGTAATGAAAGTGCATATGGCATAAGAAGTACTTGACATAAACATAAGCACATAACATGTAACGACCCGTAAAATCCTTTCAATATTTTTTTTAAAATATTGATCATGTCTAGATAGATTTTCGAGGAACGTAGAGATACTAGTACGAACCGTAGTGCAATTATCCATGATTTTCCCATGTAAATTGAGAAGCTAAGTACTAAGGGGCCTTATATGGGCTCCAAAAATGGGTTTTAATTAGGTAGAATTTAATATAAATATAAATGGAATTTAATTAGGAATTTTGGCATGATTATGGCTGACTTTTAGGAAATTTTCGAAAATAAGGAAAAAGAAAATAAAAATAAAGTGCATGCACCAAGGATTGAACCTTGGACCTAGTCTACAACCATGCATGCACTAACCAATTCACCTAGCAAGGGAGTGCTAGTAGAGAATGAAGTGGATCTTGGTTAAGGCTTAGGGGAAATGAAGAGTCAACAAGAGAAGAGACACTATGACTCTTCACTTGCCCACTTCATGGTGAATAAAGGAGAGGAGTAGTAACTTACCAATTAAGATTTCTCTTCTCCTCATCCACCAAGCCTTCTCTCCTTCTTCCTCCCTCTAATAGCCGAAACCCACAAGCCCCCTTCTCCCTTGGGAAAAGTTCACATAAGCCTCCATCTTGAAGATCTAAGCCCCTCTACAAGGATACAAGGGCTAAGGAGAAGTTTAGAGACAAGGAGGTTCTCTTGTTATTTTCTATTCAAAGTTTGTAAGCAAGATCAAGGAAGGTAAGACCCCCTCACCTGTGGTATAATAGTTTTCAAGATTTTTTTTCATGATATAAGAACTTGATTGAATAATATGTTGAGGAAACTAATGCTAGGGTTCCCATAGGTTTCGGCCAAGGCATGGCTTTAGGGTTGGGATGATGTTAAAACTTCACTAATGGTTCCAAATATTTCCTCATGGTAGATAAGGGATGTATGGTGGGGTATATGAATTTTCTATGGACTTATGACTTCCCAAAGGTTTCGGCCAAGGCTATTGCTTGGGCTTAGGGATGATGTAAATTTTCTTTTGTGCTCTTAAATGTTTCATGATGTTATGTAAGGCATAGATTATGATCTAGGGAAATTTTTGATGCCCTAAAAACCCATCTAGGGTTTCGGCCACATCAAGTATAGGGCTAGGTATTAATTTTAATCCCTCAATCATGATTGGTATGTTTTGCTATGATAGACTATGGATGATAATGGAGACTTATATGAATTTTCTAGGGGTTATTTCTCCCCTAGGGTTTCGGCCAAGCATGAATAAGGCCTTGGACTTTGGGGTTAAAACCAATTAAGGGTCCAAGTGGGTTCCTATGACATGATACGTAAGGTATTGGAGGTTAACCATGGTTATGCAAATTTTTCTAAGGACCTATGGCCCTCTAGGGTTTTCGGCCAAGTCTCTAATCTAGGGCTTGGTTTGGGTTAAGTTCTCAAGAATGACATGTATGTATGCTATGTACCCTAACCATGCATGTTTTATGAATGTTATGTATGTATGTCATGCTTTAGGAATGACATATATGTATGCTATGTACCCTAACCATACATGTTGTATGAATGTTATGAATGTATGCCATGCTTTAATAATGACATATATGTATGCTATGTACACTAACCATGCATGTTTTATGAATGTTATGTATGTATGTCATGCTTTAGGAATGACATGTATGTATGCTATGTTTTACGAACAATATGTATGTAAGTCATGTCTCATGAATGCTATGTATGTATGCCATGCTTTATGAATGATATGTATGTATGCTATGTTTAAGAATGAAGATGATGAACGAAAATGATAACCATGGCCTAAGACAAAATGATGTAAGCATGACATATCTTATGAATGAAAATGAAGAATGATGATGAATGCTCATGCCTTTAAGGCATCATGATGTTAAGTATGAATGATGAAATGTTAAGTATGTCAATATCATGCTAAGGGATGGGCACCTTAAGAACGCCCCGGTTCTGGACTACCAACTAAGCTGTCCACGGTTCTGGAACTACCGTAGCTGCTCCTATGATATGTCATGTATGAATGATGAAATATGCATATGTATTTTACTTTATGAATGAGCTTGTACCGGACCGAAGTAAGGGTCCAAGGGATGGGCACCTTAAGAACGCCCCGGTTCTGGACTACCGAAGCTGTCCACGGTTCTGGCACTACCGAAGCTGTGCAACAGGGATGGGCACCTTAAGAACGCCCCGATTCTGGGACTACCAACTATGCTGTCCTTACCCTAGTAGGTCGAGGCTAGCTACCTTGTATTTACTTGGGGATGCGCGCTATGATGTATGTATGTGGTACAAGCCGGGGACCCCGATGATGTTATGTTAATGTTAAGAATTTAAAAGTATGATTTTAAAAATTAAGCATCCTTATGTAGTATATGCATTTGACTCATGCATACATCCAAGTTGTGCATCGTGCCAGGGTAAGTACATTTTATTCTTATGCTATGATAAGTATGCTTTATGTTCATGAATGCTAAGAATCATGCCATGAAGACGTATGTTTTATGTCCATGTATGCTAAGAATTATGCAATAAAGAAGTATGCTTTATGTTCATGTATGCTAAGAATTATGCCATGTATAAGTATGTTTCATGTTCACGTATGTATGTTTCATGTTCATGTATGTTAAGATTTATGCCATGCTAAGTAGGTTGTAGATCTATGGTGATGTTAAGAATCATGCTATGTTAGTTGATCATATGCTTATGATGTATGCCATGACTATGCTTATGTTATGATAAGAAGAACCATGCTATGCTTATGTTATGATAAGAACCATGCTATGCTTATGTTATGTACCATGCTATGCTTATGTTATGTTAAGAACCATGCTATGCTTATGTTAGGTTAAGAACCATGCTATGCGTATGTTATGTTAAGAACCATGCTATGCTTATGTCGTGATGAGAACCATGCTATGCTCATGTTATGTTAAGAACCGTGCCACATTACATGCTTATGTTATGCTAAAGAATGCCATGTTATAGGTTTACGTTCATGTTAAGAGTTATGCAATGATAATTATGTTATGCTATATTGAATGTTTCATATGTTTATGTATGATATGACGTATGGTCTTTGTGAGTAAGAAAAGGATCTTACTAAGCCTGTGTGCTTATAGTCTTATGTTCTTATACTGCAGATCAAGTATGAGGTCCTTAGCTAAGGGAAGCAGCAGGAACGACAAGTGTGTGTGTGTGGCAATGACTTGGCAGAAGAAAAAGAAAGATCCCATGTCTTACTCCCTTTATATGATGATCATGCAAACATGTTTAAGAATGATGCTACATGATTAAGAATGATGCTACATGTTTAAGAATGATGCTAAGTTTATCATGTTATTATGTTTATGAATGATAGCTAAGAATGTGACAACATGATTTAAGTTATAAGTGCATGGTTTAAACGCATGTGGACAAAGTTTAAAATTATTCCGCTGCATTAAGAAGTCCACATGCGTATATGTATGTTAGCGTAACGCCCTGAAAAAGGCGAGCGTTACATAACATACTTGACATAGAGAAGTTCTTGACATAAAACATAAGCATATAAAATACTTGACAAGGAATAGATGCATAACATGAATGAATGCATGAATTTAAAAGCACATAACATAAGGATACTTATTTGAAAATCATAATTGTAAGTACATAAACATAAATCTCAACATCATGGGGGGCCCCGACTTGTATCACATAGATACATCCATCATTTGCACACATCCCTAAGTAAATGCGAGGTAGCTAGTCTCGACCTACTAGGGTACTAGGTTACCTTCAACCTAGTGACAACTACGGTAGTCCAGAACCGAAGCTTTCATAACGAGCACGTCCCTGTTGGACAGCTACGGTAGTCCCAGAACCGGGGACAGCTACGGTACAAGCCCAACCATAAAGTAAAATAGCTTCACATGCTTCTTTTTACATCATAAGAAATGCTCTTGGCATTCATCATTCATAGAACTTACATAGCATATTTAAAGACATAAACATGATCTTAATACATGAAGCATGGTGTAAAGCATACTTAGCATTTCATCATTCATAGTTAATGCATAACATCATTATGCCTTAAAGGCACAAACATAGACTTGATTCATAAGGTATGTCATGCACACATCATTATGCCTTAGAGGCATGAACATCATCTTCATTCATAAGGCATGACATACATACATAATTATGCCTTAAAGCATAAACATCATCTTAGTTCACAAAGCTTGCATTTTCATGGTACATAAGGTAAGCATGCATTGATAAGTTTTTACATACATGGTACATATCACATAGCATACATGATCATGGTATCTATCATAAAGCATGCATCGGTAAGATCCATATGAACATGATACATACTACATAGGTTCATAACATTCAACATAAAACATGCGTAGGTCTACATAACCATAATATACATATGTTCACGGCATTTAACCTAATGCATGCACAATTCTACATAAACATGATGCATATTCACAACACATGTGTTCATGCTATTAGGTATAAAACATTCATGAGTAAAACCTACTAAAACATGGCACCTAATATAAGCATACAATGTCATGATGCATAGCACATAAAGATAGGTTTTAGGGATCATAAAATTCATACAACATGCTTGAACACATATCTACATCATAATAAGCCAAAAACAAGTACACATGAAGCCTTAGACTAACCCTAACCCTAGACATGGTGCTTGGCTAAAAGTTGTAGATGGAAGTCCCATTATTCAAGTAACATGTGAGGTACCCTAAGTAACATAACACCCATACAATACATACAATGCAATAGAAAGCCATTAGAACACATGATTGGGGCTAACCCTAGTTCCTAGCCATGAATTGCGTCTTTGGCCGAAACCCTAGAGGAGTCACAAGTCCATGGAAAATTCATATAACTCACAATTAATCTCCATTGTATCATAGGAAATCATAATAGCATGCTTGGAGGGTTAGATCTAATCCTAACTATGAGAGGGGAAAGGTGGCCGAAACTTCATGAGGGACTTAGGGTGCTACAAAAATTCCACAACTCACCATTCATTCTTATTTTATCAAGAGAAAGCATTAGGAAATATATGTGAGGTTTTAACATCATCCCAAACCCTAAAAGGGTGCTTGGCCGAAACTTCTAGGAAACCCTAAGTCCATAGTTTTCTCGACATAGATCCCTAACAATTCTTAATTCATGAAAGATAACATAAAAACTATTATACCATAGGTGAGGGAGTCTTACCTCTTGTTATCATGGTTATAAACCTTAATAGAGAAAAAGATGAAGACCTTCTTGACCTTAGAATACCCCTTGCCCTTGTAACCTTGTAGAAAACCTTGGATCTTCAAGAGGGAGTCCTCTTGTGATTTTTTCCAAGGGGAAAACTTCCCTTGTGGCTCATGGCTAGAAGGAGGAAGAAGAGAGAAGAGGAAGAGCCTTGGTGGAAGAAGAAAAGGAGAAAAGTAACTTAAGCCTCTTCACTTCTCATCCATCCCTTTTATACTAAGTGAAGGGGCATGGTGCCTCTTCACATGGTGTCTCTTCCTCTTCCTTTAGCCTCAACTAAATTCTTCTTTCTTTTCCAATAGCACTCCCTTACTAGGTGAATTAGTTAGTACATGTATGATGAGGCTTTGCCTCTATTCTAGGTCCAAGGTGTTGGGAACGAGATGGCTATAGAGGGGGGGGTGAATATAGACAATCGCTTGCCCCTTGAAAACTTATCACGATTTCTGCAACTCAATTATCAGTAGCACAGCGGAAAGAATGGAAAACAGAGTATGCAGAAAAACAAATGAGAGCAAAACACACACAACTAGCAAGATCGCTAACAAGGAGGGTTTACAAGGTTCGGGGATAACTTGCCCCTACTCCTTGGCGTGCCCTTGAGGTGGGCGATCCCTTGATCGTCGGAAGATCAAGCCCCGGTTAACACCGGATATGAAGCAACCTCCTTCTCGGTGGAGAAACCTCTCCACAGTGTTGGATCGAGAAATGTGAGAGAGGGGGGGGGGTGAATGTCGCAAATCGTTCGGATTTAAAAAGAGTAAGTGCGCAGCGGAAATAAGACACAAAAACAATGCTAACAAGGTCGTTTTACTTGGTTCGGAGCCTGTGTCGACTCCTACTCCAAGGCCCACGGTCGTTGACCATTTTCTGTGGGCAATTCTATACGTTCGAGAAAGTTTACAATAAAAAGTATTACAGAATCAGAGTAGTAAACTTAATAAAGCTCTTCGTTACCGACGTCCGGTGTAGATCGAAGTGTTGGAGCAGCAGGACGTCGTCAGCTCGAGTTGGAAGAGTTCGGGAGCGAGTCGTGGAAGCAGAAGAGCGTGTAAGCGTCGCAGTTATTGATACTCTGAAGAAGGAGGTCGAGGGCCCTTTATATAGGGCCTAGGGGCTCCCTGGTCGACGGGGGCGCCCCCCACGTGGCAGCAGATCCGGTTGTAGCTCGGTCGCCGTCTGATCCCATTATCCTCGGGATCCGGTTTGACCGGGGCGCCCGGAGGACTCGGGGCGCCCGGATTGACCGGTCAAAGCTTCATCTCTTCGGCTTCGCAGGGATGCGCTTCGGCAGCTGGCAGTGGGGGCGCCCGAGACACGCGGGGCGCCCGCGACAAGCGGGGCGAAACGCGTCGAGGTTGTTACAGACTTGGGTTGACCTTGGGGGCGCCCTGGTTGTCCGGGGCGCCCTGCTCAGCTTCTGCCTCACTCCTTCGAGGCTCTCTGAGCTGCAGATACTCAGTCCTTCGATCCTGCATCCAGGGTTAGTCCAAATAACAATTATATTTTATACAGCCTTAGCTGTCTTGGTTCTGACTTTGGTCTCCAAAATGGAGCCCTAGGTCGAACCGACGCCTAATGTTCCCTCAAGGGGAACGCGTCCTCACCTACTCCTCTCGGGAGAGTTTACCAGGTGCCAACCGGATCCTCCAGTTGGACTTTTGCCCGGCAGTCCTTCGCCAGGTCTTGAGTTACCAAGCTGCCCTTCGCTTGGTGCCTAGCTGCCCTTCGCTAGGTCTTTTCTTCTGGCAGTCCTTCGCCAGCCTAGCAGTCCTTCGCTAGGGCTTTAGCATTCTGGCGGTCCTTTGCCAGTGCCTAGCAGTCCTTTGCTAGGGCTTCTCCTGTCTGGCAGTCTTTCGCCAGTGCCTAGCCTTCCTTCGCTAGGGCTTTTCCTGTACACTCAAGAAGCTTGTTAGACAACAACTAACCCTTAACTTTTGAACCCTTTTGCCAATATCAAAATACAGGTTTGACTTGGGTGCATTCTGCACCAACAATCTCCCCCTTTTTGATATATGGCAACCTAGTTTAAAAAGATAAGGAAAAAATGCTGAAATTGAAATCCTAAGTTAGATTCCCTCCCCCTGGAAGAAATCTCCCCCTAGGTTTTTCAAAAATAGGTGGTGTGAGTTAAGTACTTAGAAGATTTCAAGTTTTGAAAAATTTCAGACTTAGACAATTTTCAGTTTGGAAAATTTCAGACTTAGAAAATTTTCAGTTTGGAAAATTTCAGACTTAGAAAATTTTCAGTTTGGAAAATTTTAGACTTAGAAAATTTTTAGTTTTGGAGAAATTTCAAGCACTACGTTAAGCTTAAAACATAATTTCAAAACACATAGTTCAGAGTTGGAAATTTTTAAAGAGAATTTTAAAACCTTTAAGCTTAACACTAATTTTAAGCAAAAATATTAAGTTTCAAAATAATTCAGAGTTTAGAAATAAAACTAACTTTGATTCACCAATTTTATTTTTTCAGTTCAACTTTTTGAAGAAGACAATGGGAAAAATTTTTAAAACAATTTTTGTTCCCTGTTTCCTTTCCAACTCTCCCCCTTTGACATATATCAAAAATGCAGAAAAAAATTTGCAATAATTAAAGCATTTGCTGTACTGAATCAAACTGGAACCTAAGTCTGGTTAAATCTTTAGGGACGTGTCTAACCCAATTAGCTACTTACCAACTGTTATAAACAGTAGTTTTCGCTAGGGTTAGTCAAGTTAAGTGCATTGTTCAAGTTAGATTGTCTAAACTTGATACTTAACTTGATTGCTGTTCAGTTTGTATTTAGTGCCCCAACTACTGCAGATGCACTCCCTTAAAGCATCTTGAGTTAAGGCAAAGACCTATGCATCTCAACCCTTTCTAGGTTATCACTCAGAGTACCCTAAGGTGCTTGTGAGATGCTGGCTTCTAGATCTATAGGTGCATGCAATTCTAGGGTTAGAGCCTAGGCTAAGTCCATTTCGAAAAAAAACTTAGTTTTGAAGGGGGTAGTTTTTGAAATAAAACTAAGTCAAGAAAAAATTTTAAAACCAAAGTAAAACATTTTTAACAAAGAAAACATTTTAACATCAATTAAACATTTTCAATTTAAGCAGAAGCCAAAAAAAAATGATTCTACTCTACTAAGCATAATCCTAACTTAATCAAGTCGGAAATAAACATGCCAAGCTAAGATAAGCATAAGTCAAACAGAAGTCTAGTACAAGTCAACAGAAGTCAACCCTACTCAGTAGGGATAGTCAAATAGGTACACGTCCAAGTCATCTAGGAAGAGGGACCAGGCTGATCAGGGGAGCCTGGATGCCAGGATCTAAACATGGTCATCATCTCCTGATACTGGGCGTTTCTTTCCTCCCTCTCTGCTGCAAACGCGCTCATATACTCGGTATAGTAGCCCTGATGAGTTTCCAGCTGCTCAAGGTGGTAAGCCTCTGATTCTTCCCGGAGGGACTGAACCTGTGTCTCGAGGAGGGATACTCGCTCGTAGAGTGTCGGAGGATCGGGCTGAGCTAACTCTGCTGCTAAGTCGGCAACGTCGACCTCAACCTCCTCGTCGGCAATGTCCTGTGCGGCTGGTCGGCGACTCCAAGTCAGAACCCCGGTGCCCGAGACATCTACACCGGCTAAGGAAAAGTTCCTATATCCTATCTCGTTGAAGTCGGTCATCGTGGTAATCTCGCCTTCAGTGATGTTTCGGCCGTGATGGTGCAGGATCGAGGTGATGACGTGGCAGAAGGGGATACGGACCCGTCCCTGAGTGGACACACTAGAGGCATGTAGGATACAGTGGAAGAGGTGAAGGCCTATATCTATGTCCAGATGGTGGATAAGGGCATAGAGGAGAAAGGTGTGAAAGGGTTTCATGGTGGCTATGTCCCTAGTGGACAGAGGAAGGATGCAACGGACAATCACTCTATAGAGAGCGTAGTCCTGAATCGGCAGTCGGGTGGAGTTGAACTGCCCTCCTGCAGGGTCCATGCCCTCCCTAAAGAAATAGTTGTATAAGGTGTTCAGGTCAATATGAGAGTAGGGGACATCGAAAGGTAGGTTCCTTGGAGGGTAGCAACAGAAGATGGACTGAGATTGTCGGAGTCCAAGAAATCGGTTCAGTAGGGTAGGAGTGATGGTCAAGGGCATTCCTTGAACGGTAGTGACGAAGCTCAATTGGTCTTGCCTAACTATATTGTTATAGAATTCTGCACATAAGGTGTTGTTGATCGGATGTGTGCAGAATACGAGGTTATCCAGTTGATAGTAGTTAATTGCGGACATTGCAGTTGGACAGGATTGGGTAAAAAATTGACGGTTAAGGTAACTCGTCTTAATCGGAACGTAGGTGGTTCGGGCGAATTTATTACAAAGTTCTAGGTTTGGAAACCTAGGGTCGGGACTGGGCTCGTTTCCGTGGTTCGACTGAACTGCTCGGCGTTTTCTAAGTGTAGAAAAATAAGTAATTAAGGATAAACCTTGGATTATAAGAAGAGACTTAAAGAATATGAAAAAAATATGTAATTTAAGAAAAATTAATTGCACAACTAAATTTCATACCTTGGAGGCATGGTTGAGGCAAGGGTGGGATAGGTTCACTAGATCTACAAGAATGAGGCAAGGGGAAGAAGAAGTGTGAGATGTGGTGTGGGAGGAGAAGGAGACTCGGATCCCTTTTATAGGGGTTTTATGGGGGGCGCCCGAGAGGTCACGGGCGCCCTGATCAAGGCTGGTCAACTGCAGCTTTTGCTACTTTGACTGGCGTGGACGACAGGATTGTCGATGGGGGCGCCCGACAGGTCACGGGCGCCCTGATCAAGGCTGGTCAACTGCAGCTTTTGCTGCTTTGACTGGCGTGGACGACAGTTTGTCGATGGGGGCACCCGACAGGTCACGGGCGCCCTAGTCAAAGGTAGTGGATTGCAGCCTTTTGGCTGCTTTAATCAGCGTGGGGGACAGAAGCGTATAGGAGCGCCCGACGGGTCACGGGCGCCCTTGTCAAGTCGGTCAAATGCAGCTTTTGCTGCTTTGACTGGAGCTGGTAAGTTGTCAGTGTTGTCGGGGGCGCCCGACAGGTTACGGGCGCCCTCATGGACTGCTTTCAGCAGCCTTTGACCTTGTGCAGTTGGGCGCCCGGGGCGGTCAGGGCGCCCTAGGTAGCAGCCTTTTGACTGTTTTGACCAGGTTTGACTGTTTGACTTCGTTTGACTATGTTTGACCATGTTTGACTATGTTAAGCATAGTTTGACTATGTTAACCACAGTTTGACCATGATTAAGAAAGCACAAGCAAGGTGGTTTAATTTGAGTTTAATTTTTTTGTCTCACTGAATCTAGGGTTTTCAAACACGTTAACCTTAAGGTTTTTGTGACACAGGTTTGAGGGTAAAAATTAATTTTTTAAAAAGAAGTTTTAATTTATTTTGAAAAGTTTATTTAGTTTTGAAACAAAATTTAGAGAACAGAAATTTTGAAAACTGATTAAAAGTTTTTCGAAAAAGAAATAGGTTTAAGAAATAGAAATTTTGAAAGCAGATTAAGAGTTTTTCAAAAAAAAGAGCTAGGTTAAAGAAATTTTGAAAACAGATTAGAATCTATAATTATTTGAAATTTGAGTTAGATTCGAATTTGACAAAAGATAATTTGAATTTGAATTTCAGAAATTGGCTTCCAGGTCTTGGCGAGGCACTAGGCCTTCTTTGGCCGTAGCCTTATGGGATCATCCACCCTTTCCTTGACAAAGCCTTTTAATGAAATTTCATTTTCAAATTAAATTAGGTCATTTTCTGGTCTAACTAGCTTGGGTCTTGGATCGGTAGCTTCGGCTGGTTTCACCAGTCTAAAGAGACCAAGTAGACTTGATCTTATTAGAGTTGGTTTCCCCAACGTACTATCATCTCACCTCCTCCCAATACTATATTTTCAAATTTCAAGTAATTTAGTCCTTAAGTCTAACCATTCCTAATTCTAAGCATGACAATTTGCAGAAAATTAAATAAACATGCAATCAAGCAATTACAAAAAAATTATCTAATTATAAAAATTGTTTTGATTTTGGCTCCCCCTGGACTAAAGCCTCTGTATGGGTTAGGCAAGATGTGAATCTTGTCCTTGGGGATCCAAAATATATTTGAACCAGTTGGTTTAGTCAGGCACAGTTTTGGCACCCATGCCTGAACCTTAGGTCTTGACCGGTTCAGTACAGCAAAGTAAGATTTTTGCCGAGTTTTGGTTCTATAGCCAAGTCTGGATCGGTTTAGAACATACTTCTGTTTTCCAAGAATCATGTCAAGGTTCTTGGAACCAGAAGTGAATCGTTCTAAAGCTGTTCTTATGTCCTTAACTTGAGTTTTCAGGGAGGAGTTCTCTGATTCAAGTTTTTCAACTTGATCAGGGGTTCCTTCCTGAATTTTCTCAGTTAAGGATTTAGACTCAGCTCCCTCTTTCAGGAGTTTTACTTCCTGTCGGAGGGACTCGATTCGGAGTTTGGCTTTCGCCAAATCTCGGGATAGATATGAGATAAGAGAATTTAATTGCAATTTTGAAAAACCTGTTACCCTTATTTCGCCGTCATCGGAGAAGGTCAGCTTGCCGTCGTCCGGGTCCGAGTCTGAGTCAGTCTCGATTTGATCCGAAGCGGTCAGGGCTAGAAGATTGGACTGCGGTGCTTCTTCTTCTTCTTCTGAGGAAGACTCGTCCCCAGTTGCTTGGAGTGCCTTCTTCTTTCTGGTCTTTTTGGACTCCTTTAGGCTTGGACATTCAGTCTTGTAGTGGCCCTTCTTCTTGCATTCGTAGCAGGTTACGTTGGGCTTGTGTTTGTCAGTTGCTGGTTCAGCTGGTTCATCCTTTCTTCGGCTTGTTCTCCGTGTGTTGGCTTGGTTCTTCATCTTTTTGTAGTAGTTTCGAGCTAGCCGGACCAGTTCAGATTGATCTCCTTCTTGATCTTCTGTTTCTGAGTCTGAGATAGACTCGGGTTCAACTTGAGTTTTCTTCTTAGTCGTTCTTCCTGTTTTCCCTACAAAGAAAGCTATACTTTTCTCGGCCAAATTGGAGTTAGTCTGTTCATGAAATTCAAGTTCAGAAAATAACTCATCTAACTTAATTTTTGAAAGATCCCTAGAGACCTTGTATGCATCTACCATAGATGCCCACAAGGTGGTCCTAGGGAATGCGTTTAGGGCATACCTTATAAGATCACGGTTTTGAACCTGGTGACCTATTGCGTGAAGACCGTTCATCAATTCCTGGATTCTGGCATGGAGCTGAGCTGCTGTCTCGTTATCTGCCATTCTGATGGTGAAGAGCTTGTTCAGTAGCAGATCGCGTTTGCTGATCCTCGTATCTGAAGTTCCTTCGTGGAGCTCGATCAGTTTAGCCCATAGCTCCTTGGCACTGTTGAAGGGGCCTACGCGGTTCAGCTCCTCTTTCGTTAGTCCGCATTGGAGGGTCTGAGTTGCTTTGGCGTCAGCTTCGATTTTGTGTTTAAGGGCAGTGTCCCACTCTGAGTAGTTTTGCGGTACGCCTTCAGCATTTGTGGGAATCATCAGTCCAGACTGGATGATTATCCACATATCCACCTGAGTTTTCAGGTGGACCTCCATTCGACTTTTCCAGTAAGGAAAGTCTTCTCCACTGAAAAGTGGAGGTCTGGCGGTGCTAAAGCCTTCTTGGATGGCCATTTGTTCTGAAATAACAAACAACAAAAAAACCAACAAACAATATTCCAAGACTTGGTCTTGGATTAGTAGTGCGGGAAGAATAAATAAAAACAAATTTCAAGGGGTGTTGCACCAACCTTGAAAGAAAAATTTGAACGAAAAATATTTAACGGAAAAAAAAAATTGAGAAAAAGAAAAATAAAATCCGAAATTTTCAAACTGGTGGTTGCACCAAGTTTGAATTCCCCGCTCAGATACCACTTGTTGGATTGAGAAATGCGAGAGAGGGGGGGGGGGTGAATGTCACAAATCGTTCGGATTTAAAAAGAGTAAGTGCGCAGCGGAAATAAGACACAAAAACAATGCTAACAAGGTCGTTTTACTTGGTTCGGAGCCTGTGTCGACTCCTACTCCAAGGCCCACGGTCGTTGACCATTTTCTGCGGGCAATTCTATACGTTCGAGAAAGTTTACAATAAAAAGTATTACAGAATCAGAGTAGTAAACTTAATCAAGCTCTCCGTTACCGACGTCCGGTGTAGATCGAAGTGTTGGAGCAGCAGGACGTCGTCAGCTCGAGTTGGAAGAGTTCGGGAGCGAGTCGTGGAAGCAGAAGAGCGTGTAAGCGTCGCAGTTATTGATACTCTGAAGAAGGAGGTCGATGGCCCTTTATATAGGGCCTAGGGGCGACCTGGTCGATGGGGGCGCCCCCCACGTGGCAGCAGATCCGGTTGTAGCTCGGTCGCCGTCTGATCCCATTATCCTTGGGAACCGATTTGACCGGGGCACCCGGAGGACTCGGGGCGCCCGGATTGACCGGTCAAAGCTTCATCTCTTCGGCTTCGCAGGGATGCGCTTCGGCAGCTGGCAGTGGGGGCGCCCGAGACACGCGGGGCGCCCGCGACAAGCGGGGCGAAACGCGTCGAGGTTGTTACAGACTTGGGTTGACCTTGGGGGCGCCCTGGTCGTCCGGGGCGCCCTGCTCAGCTTCTGCCTCACTCCTTCGAGGCTCTCTGAGCTGCATATACTCAGTCCTTCGATCCTGCATCCAGGGTTAGTCCAAATAACAATTATATTTTATACAGCCTTAGCTGTCTTGGTTTTGACTTTGGTCTCCAAAATAGAGCCCTAGGTCGAACCGACGCCTAATGTTCCCTCAAGGGGAACGCGTCCTCACCTACTCCTCTCGGGAGAGTTTACCTGGTGCCTACCGGATCCTCCAGTTGGACTTTTGCCCGGTAGTCCTTCGCCAGGTCTTGAGTTACCAAGCTGCCCTTCGCTAGGTCTTTTCTTCTGGCAGTCCTTCGCCAGCCTAGCAGTCCTTCGCTAGGGCTTTAGCATTCTGGCGGTCCTTTGCCAGTGCCTAGCAGTCCTTTGCTAGGGCTTCTCCTGTCTGGCAGTCCTTCGCCAGTGCCTAGCCTTCCTTCGCTAGGGCTTTTCCTGTACACTCAAGAAGCTTGTTAGACAACAACTAACCCTTAACTTTTGAACCCTTTTGCCAATATCAAAACACAGGTTTGACTTGGGTGCATTCAGCACCAACACACAGTGTGTTTCAAACAATGATATATAATGAGCACAATGAAACAACAACAAGAAAGATCTTACTCAAACACTCAGCAAGGATTAAACACAGCAAGCTTCCCGAGCTCCACCCAGTGGCGATCTCACGCAGACCCCTGTCTGCTTCGTGTCTTCCCACTGTCGGACTCCAAGCTTCTTGTTTTCTCCTTCAAGCGCTCAAGTATGATGATTGCACCTCAATAGCTTGCTTAAAATGGTTGAAGAACTCAAGAACAGCAAGCTTCCAGCAGCAGAACGCAAGACCACGAAGAACTTCAGCAAGTATCAAATCTCTACTTCGTTTGAACTCTCGCGTTCCTTTTTATTTCTCCGCCAAGCGACAGGTGACACCATCTCTGTAGCTCCCAGCTACACATCTGCCAACGCCAGCCTCTACTGAGCTATCTCTGGACTCACTGAGCTCCTCAGCCAAGCCCCAGTCTTAGCACCAGTCCGTAGCTCGCCGTTGCAACCTGAGATGGGAAAAGGGACAAACCTGCTCCAAGGAAAGCACGCCTTGACTTCTCCTTGAGTGTTTGAGTCCTCCCCTGTCACCTGAAACTCAATCAGAGCATTAGAGCAGAAGATCATGCAGCATATCATATATCATCAGCAAATCCGATACGATCAGTCATTCTGACCGCGTCTGACAGTGAATTTGAATTAAAGTGATCGGTCACCAGACCGATCCAGGGTGTGTGGATCGGTCACCAGACCGATCCACTGCTTTGTCGGGATTCCCAGCTCTCGCAGCTATACACTCCTGATCGGTCACCAGACCGATCAGGGTGAAGCCTGATCGGTCACCAGACCGATCAGATTGGATCCTGATCGGTCATCCAGACCGATCAGAGCAGATGAACAGTAACTTTTTAATCAAATCCAAGATCCCTGATCGGTCCCCGGACCGATCCAAGACTCTGATCAGAAAGGGAACTCACACACCGTTTGCTCCCTGATCGGTCACCAGACCGATCAGGAGCAAGCCAGCGAGGAAGCAGCCTGCTCCCTGATCGGTCACCGGTCCGATCAGGAGCCACACAGTAGATTCCCAATCTCACTGTGCGCTCCCTGATCGGTCACCAGACCGATCAGACATAGCTGGATCGGTCACCAGACCGATCCACTAAGGAGCAGCGTGCCAATGTCCCTGATCGGTCGCCAGACCGATCCAGTGACTCAACCCTAGCCCTCCAAGCTAGGAATTCATCCACCTTAGCTCTCCAAGCTAAGGATTTTTCCATCTAACTCTCCAAGTTGGGAATTTGCACCTAACCCTCCAAGTTAGGACTTTTCACCTAGCCCTCCAAGCTAGGACTTTTCACCTAGCCCTCCAAGCTAGGACTTTTCACCCAACTCTTCCGAGTTAGAACATCATCCAACCTAGCCCTCCAAGCTAGGCACCTGACCCTCCAAGCCAGGTCTTTTTCACCTAATTCTCCAGGATGAGAATTTGCACCTAACCCTCTAGGTTAGGATTTTTCACCTAGCCCTCCAAGCTAGGACTTTTCACCCAACCTTTCCGAATTAGGACTTTTCCAACACCTAGCCCTCCAAGCTAGGATTTTCCACACCTAACCTCTCAGGTTAGGATTTTCCAACACCTAGCCCTCCAAGCTAGGATTTTCCACACCTAACCTCCCAGGTTAGGATTTTCCATATCATGCCTAATCCTCGATTAGGACTTAATCATAATCATCATAATCATCCTCCTAACTTAAAATCGTTGTCAACATCAAAATAACAATCAAGGCCAGACTACATCAACAATCTCCCCCTTTTTGTTGTTTGACAACCCGATTTTAAGTTTAGGGTTTCTCAATCAATATTCCAACTTTAGAATCATAGGGGAATCCAGATCCTCCCCCTACAACATAGTCATGCTAAACTTAACCAATCCACACTCTCCCCCTTTGTCGAACACCGAAAAGGAGCCAGAGGGGCTGTTAAGTTTAAACAAAACTCCCCCTCAATCCTAGAGGTATCCCAACTCATCAAAAATGTGATCTTTTATGGAATTGGCATACGAATACATGTGAAAAATTATAGCAAGACATAGCAATCACATGCATCATATGAGTATGAAATATAGACTCCCTAAACATGCCATAATATCCATAAGTATCAAATAAGCATGGCAATGTAAGCATGAATATGGCAATCGAACAATCAAGCAGATAATAGATACATAATCAACATGGCATCAACAATAGAAGATAAGCATGGCAGATGAAAATAGACAGATCAAGCCATAACAGCATCCAAGCAAGTAGCAAAATAAGTGCGTCCCAAGGTCACACCAACAAAGTCAGAGGGCATACAGCCCAAGAGTCATAGTCAAATACATAGATAAGGCAACAGGTATCCGAAATCAAGAGTCAGCAGGAGGGTCGTCATCACGCATAAGGTCGTCTATCGTGGCATCAGCAGGAGCCACTGGTGCACTCTCGGCATGACCTGCTAGCGGCAGCTCCCACACTTGGCCGCAATCCATCCACTGTAGCCCCTCGGTCTCGAGAGCAATGCCAGACTGAGCAAGCATACAACGATCCAGGCGATAGTCTTGTCGATTCATCGGCACGAGTCGGCTCTGTGAGACGTCGATGCCAACTGACTCCAGCCAGGCAGTGATGATATGGCCAAAAGGCATGTAGATCGTCTGACCAGACCACAGACCATGAACAATGATGGAGGAATAGATGGACGGTGCTATGTCAAAATCGAACTGCAGATGCATCCCATAAAGTATCAGGCAGTGAGATGTAAGGATCGCATCAAGATGCTTGGACGTAGTTGGAAGAAGACAATTTGCGATAATTTGAAACAGGATATAATCGATGGGAGATAGACGAAGAGCAGAGAATGTGGGAAAGTTATAAATATCCGCACCAAAACCCCGTGGCCTGGGGTGGCATAGAAAATGTTCATATATAGAGTCCGGAGTGATTCCAGTGAAAGGTGCAGGAAGAGGAACAGAATGATATGGATTAAGTGAGAAATCGTTCTTAGATTGATGACAACCCAGAAACAGAGTGAAGGATGATAAGGTAAAGTCAAGATCGATACCGGTGACACGGGTCCGCCATCCCATGCCCTCCCCATTAGCCAGATTATTGTAGAATTCAGAGATCAAGTCAACATTGATCGACCTTTCTAAGAAAAGGATGTTTTGAAGCCCATAGTACTCAATGATTTCTTTTATCGTAGGACAATGTTCATAAATGAAGGTTCGGTCCACTGATCGACATGGCATTAGTTCGAAGTTGTGCCAATGAAAGTCTAGGGCATAGAGAATGTTCTGAAATCTAGGATGCGGGGGAGATGGAGGCCTTAGAGGAGATGTAGATGATGAAGAAGTCTTCCCACTTGAACTAACCTCTTTAACCTTCTTTCTCTTAGATGACTTTCTAAGGAGGTTTGAATTGATTATGACATATAGATTGAGTCATACAAGAATTGATCATATGAGACCCAATCAAAAAGGTAGATATAAAATGTTTAGGTCAAGAAATGAGGTAGAGGGTCACGGCAGAGACAAAGCAAGAACAAGAACAAAAACATGGTTAGCTTCACAAATATGTATCTTTTTGAAAATGAAAGATGAAGCCAAACCCTTACTTCGGTGCCATTGAAACTCGTTTGGAAGACTTCGATAGAGAAGAACGCGCGTGAAGGAAAAACCTTCAAGCTAGAGAAAATCGGTCGCAGAGGAGTCGCACGAGCGTGAAGGAAGAAGCAGAGACTTCTCTCGCTCGTTCGCACAGGGTGTTTCGGCGCTAGGGTTCGGGAAAACGAAAGTTATGGAGAGTTAATCGGTTGGTGGATCGGTCCACCAACCAAAATTTAATGCGGTTGATCGGATCACCGTTCGATCAGAATGCGTCCGGACCGATCAGGATACATCCTGATCGGACTGGAATGGCCCTGATCGGTCGGATGACCGATCAGATGCGATCCTGATCGATCGGGTGACCGATCAGGATTTGATCAGTAGGTCCCGGAGAGAAAATTCTGAGCTCCCTGATCGGTCTGTGGACCGATCCCCACAGGGTGCCAGATTGGTCTGGAGACTGATCCAAACTAGCTCAGATACTTAGTCAAATTTCGGGAGACTCGACACAGGAAGGAGTCAGATCGGTCTGGGGACCGATCAGTCCTATGCCTGATCGGTCCGGTGACCGATCAAGGTTCCTGATACGACCTGAAATGTTCAGTTTCAGAATTTCTGAAATTTCCAAACGATCTTTGATGGATTTTGTCTAACTTGGACAGGTCCACATGACTAAAATTGATTCTTAAACAAGAGTCTAGAATCCCTATATGTTCAACAAACACTTTGACCCATCTAAATGGAATCAAACTCAACCATCAATCAACCAAGCAAGTTCAAACAAGTTTCTACTCCAACTTCAAGTTTTCAATCAAGTTGCCTTGATTGGAATGTCCAAGTATGATCATGGAGCCATATACACATATGTTATGAAATGGTTTTCCCCATACTTGGTCACCACCGTGATTATTATCTGGTCAACTTAATTTCTCAAGTGATGCAATGACATTTTGAGAAATTGAGTTAAACCTAACATCTCACCCCATATCTAGCAATCAAAAATATTTTGGTAACCCTTATAGTTTGTGTGAGATGTTCCCAAAGTTACCCAATTGTTCTCTAACAATTTGAAATAATCATGAAGGGTTTTGACCATAATTTGAACATCATGAAGCGCGACACATTCCCAATTCACGTCTTAGGAAACTAAATTCACTCTCGGGAAGTGGTTTAGTGAAAATGTCAGCTAGGTTTGACTTTGACTCTACATGTGAAAGTATGATGTTCCCCCTAGCTACATGATCCCTAATGAAGTGGTGTCTTACCTCAATATGTTTTGTCCTAGAATGATGGACCGGATTCTTGGTTAAGTTAATTGTGCTAATGTTATCACATAACACTTGCACACCCTTGTAACCCAATCCATAGTCCTCTAAGGTGTGGATCATCCACAACAATTGTGATATACACTCTCCCATGGCAATATATTCTGCCTCGGTAGTAGAAAGAGCAACACAATGTTGATTCTAACTGGGGAGTGAGTACTCATTAAGCATGCTTCTTGCAGCCTCTTGAAGTGCACGGTTCTTCCTTTCTACAACACCATTTTGTTGTGGTGTTCTAGGAGTAGAGAACTCATGTCTATAACCCTTATCTTGACAAAATTCTAGAAACCTTTGGTTTTGAAATTCACCTCCATGATCACTTCTTATTGTCTTAATTGTTGATGATTTCTCATTTTCAACCCTTCTACAAAAAGAAATAAAAATATCTAAGGTTTGATCCTTATGTTTTAAAAAGTAAGTCTATGTATATCTAGTAAAATCATCAATGATAACAAAGCAATATCTACTTCCATTCAATGATATGATGGTACTACAGTCAAATAAATCCATGTGAAGTAAATCTAATGCATTGGAAGTACTTACAGTGCTTTTCCCTTTATGTGCAGATTTTGTTTCCTTACCCATTTGACACGCATCACATAATTTATCTTTTTTATACTTGATGCTTGGTAAGCCTCGCACTAGTCCCTTGTTGGCCAACTTCCGGATGTTCTTCATGTTCACATGTGCTAGCCTCCGGTGCCAAAGTGTGGACTCTTCTTCTTTTGACATGATACACTTAGCAAAAGCATTAGTAGCACTTTTAAATGAAACTTGATAAATATTGTCTACTCTCGCTCCTGCTAGTACCATGTCCAAAGTGTCATTCTGTCTAACTAGACATTGACTTGGTTGGAAGTCAATTGTGTAACCCGTGTCACACAATTGACTGACACTTAGGAAATTAAACTTCATCCCCTTGACTAGAAGGACATTTAGACTACCATTGTTACCGAATGATACATTACCTCTACTCTTCTTGTGTAATGTGGTAAACAATGATCTATCCCCGGTCATGTGTTTGGAGCATCCACTATCAACAAACCAAGTTGATAGATGCTCTCCCTCAATCATAACCTACACAATTCGAAAAATAGAAGTCTTAGGTACCCAAACCTTGGGACCTAAAGCATCAACTAAACATGACTTAGGCACCCATGCCTTGACAACTTTCTTTTGAGTCTTGGGTGTCCTAGATTGTCTCATGTCAGTCCTAGACATGAGAGATACAAATGAGGGTTCTTTAGGGCGGTAACCAATACCGGCCCTATTGTAAACCGCTCTTTGGGCATTTAAAATCATATCTAAGGTCTTAGAGCTATTTGAGAATTTCCCAAGAATATTCTTGAGCTTCTCAACTTCACTCTTCAAAGATTGGTTTTCCTCTACTAACCCAATATCATGCATATCACTGATTTCCTCAACCTTAGAGGATTTCAGGCTTACAATCTCATGTTTCAAAGATTTAATTTCATCTTCTAGTAATTCAACATGCAAGTCATCAATGTTATCATCCCTAGAAGCTTTCAATTGATCAATCTCTAATTGCAATGCTTTAACTTTGTTTTTGGATTTCTTAAGCATACTAGTTAAACATGCAATTGCTCTATAACATTTTTCAAGCTCGGGAGAAGTTACCTCTTCATCATCCGAAGATGATGAAGCCGTGTTTGCGGAGCTTGAAGTTTCTTCACTGCTCTCCTCTCCAAGAGCCATGAGAGCCACTTGCCTTGTGCTCTTCTCCTCCTTCTCATCATCGGATGAACTAGAAGATGACTCATCCCAAGACGCCTTCAAGGCTTTCTTCTTCTTCTTGGATTTCTCTTCTTTTCTTTTGGGTTTCTCCTCCTTTTTAAGCTTCGGACATTCATTCTTGAAATGTCCTCTCCTACCACACTCAAAGCAAGATGCATTATTCTTATCAAGCTTGAATTCACTAGTGTTACCTCTCCTTTTGAACCGTCGATCTCTTCGCATCATCCTTCGCATGAAGTTCGCCATCTCGGATGAAGAAGAACCACTGCCATCTTCCTCTGAGTTTGACTCGGATTCGGAGGAGGATGAAGATGATGAAATCTCTTTCTCCTTCTTCTTCTCCTTCTTCTTCTTAATGGTCCGGTCCCCTGCAACTAAGGCAATCCCCTTCTCCTTGGGGCATTTGATAGCCATTTCATGCAATTCCATCTCACAAAATAAATCATCTAATTTCACAATAGATAAATCCTTGGATACTTTGTAGGCATCCACCATGGAAGACCACAAAGCATTCCTTAGAAATGCTTTCAAGACATACCTCACAAGGTCGCGATTCTCGACCTTTTCATCAATTGAAAGAAGTCCATTAAGAACTTCCTTGAACCGGCTATGAAGTTCACTTACCGACTCATTCTCCTTCATGGAGAGGTTTTGAAGTTGATTGAGGAACAAGTCCCTCTTTGCAATCCTCGAGTCCCGGGTGCCTTCATGGAGCTCTATGAGTTTGTTCCACAGATCTTTTGCACTCGTGAAAAGACCAACCTTGATGAGTTGGTCTTTGTTCATGCCGCATTGTAGAGTCACAACCGCCTTAGCGTCGGCTTCACTTTTCCTTGTTTGTTCGGCAGTCCACCGGGAAGATTCGAGTTCCTTGCCTTCATCATCCATAGGAGGGATGAATCCTTCCTTCACCGCGAACCACGTATGGATATCCATCTTCAAATAGTATTCCATCTTTGATCTCCAATATTGGAAGTCGGCGCCATCAAAGAATAGAGGTCGGGTGGTGGAGAAGCCTTCTCTCAAAGCCATCTTGTTGAAGACTCTCGGTTGTTAATCCGTGTATAGAGCCCCTTGCTCTGATACCACTTGTTGGGAACGAGATGGCTATAGAGGGGGGGGGGTGAATATAGACAATCGCTTGCCCCTTGAAAACTTATCACGATTTCTGCAACTCAATTATCAGTAGCACAGTGGAAAGAATGGAAAACAGAGTATGCAGAAAAACAAATGAGAGCAAAACACACACAACTAGCAAGATCGCTAACAAGGAGGGTTTACAAGGTTCGGGGATAACTTGCCCCTACTCCTTGGCGTGCCCTTGAGGTGGACGATCCCTTGATCGTCGGCAGATCAAGCCTCGGTTAACACCGGATATCAAGCCACCTCTTTCTCTGTGGAGAAACCTCTCCACAGTGTGTTTCAAACAATGATATATAATGAGCACAATGAAACAACAACAAGAAAGATCTTACTCAAACACTCAGCAAGGATTAAACACAGCAAGCTTCCCGAGCTCCACCCAGTGGCGATCTCACGCAGACCCCTGTCTGCTTCGTGTCTTCCCACTGTCGGACTCCAAGCTTCTTGTTTTCTCCTTCAAGCGCTCAAGTATGATGATTGCTCCACAATAGCTTGCTTAAAATGGTTGAAGAACTCAAGAACAGCAAGCTTCCAGCAGCAGAACGCAAGACCACGAAGAACTTCAGCAAGTATCAAATCTCTACTTCGTTTGAACTCTCGCGTTCCTTTTTATTTCTCCGCCAAGCGACAGGTGACACCATCTCTGTAGCTCCCAGCTACTCATCTGCCAACGCCAGCCTCTACTGAGCTATCTCTGGACTCACTGAGCTCCTCAGCCAAGCCCCAGTCTTAGCACCAGTCCGCAGCTCGCCGTTGCAACCTGTGATGAGAAAAGGGACAAACCTGCTCCAAGGAAAGCACGCCTTGACTTCTCCTTGAGTGTTTGAGTCCTCCCCTGTCACCTGAAACTCAATCAGAGCATTAGAGCAGATGATCATGCAGCATATCATATATCATCAGCAAATCCGATACGATCAGACATTCTGACAGCGTCTGACAGTGAATTTGAATTAAAGTGATCGGTCACCAGACCGATCCAGGGTGTGTGGATCGGTCACCAGACCGATCCACTGCTTTGTCAGGATTCCCAGCTCTCGCAGCTATACACTCCTGATCGGTCACCAGACCGATCAGAGTGAAGCCTGATCGGTCACCAGACCGATCAGATTGGATCCTGATCGGTCATCCAGACCGATCAGAGCAGATGAACAGTAACTTTTTAATCAAATCCAAGATCCCTGATCGGTCCCTGGACCGATCCAAGACTCTGATCAGCAAGGGAACTCACTCACCATTTGCTCCCTGATCGGTCACCAGACCGATCAGGAGCAAGCCAGCGAGGAAGCAGCCTGCTCCCTGATCGGTCACCGGTCCGATCAGGAGCCACATAGTAGATTCCCAACCTCACTGTGCGCTCCCTGATCGGTCACCAGACCGATCAGACATAGCTGGATCGGTCACCAGACCGATCCACTAAGGAGCAGCGTGCCAATGTCCCTGATCGGTCACCAGACCGATCTAGTGACTCAACCCTAGCCCTCCAAGCTAGGAATTCATCCACCTTAGCCCTCCAAGCTAAGGATTTTTCCATCTAACTCTCCAAGTTGGGAATTTGCACCTAACCCTCCAAGTTAGGACTTTTCACCTAGCCCTCCAAGCTAGGCACCTGACCCTCCAAGCCAGGACTTTTTCACCTAATTCTCCAGGATGGGAATTTGCACCTAACCCTCCAGGTTAGGACTTTTCACCTAGCCCTCCAAGCTAGGACTTTTCACCCAACCTTTCCAAATTAGGACTTTTCCAACACCTAGCCCTCCAAGCTAGGATTTTCCACACCTAACCTCCCAGGTTAGATTTTCCAACACCTAGCCCTCCAAGCTAGGATTTTCCACACCTAACCTCCCAGGTTAGGATTTTCCATATCATGCCTAATCCTCGATTAGGACTTAATCATAATCATCATAATCATCCTCCTAACTTAAAATCGTTGTCAATATCAAAACAACAATCAAGGCCAGACTGCATCAACACAAGGTTCAAATCCTTGATGCATGCACTTTCTTTTTATTCCATTTACTCTTATTTTTTGGCAAGACCCACAAAAGAGCCCACCAAGAGTCATGCTAATATTCCTAATTGGAACTCATTTCTATTTATGTTAAAATTCTACCTAAGGTCCACTAATAGCCATGGTACTAGAACAACCCATGTAAGACTCATTAGTACTTAGCTTTTTAATCTATATAAGAAATCATGCTAAAGTTCATGCTAGTATTCATATGATACTCATGAATCCATATAGGCATGATCAATATTTTAAAGAAAAATATTGAGAGGATTTTACGGGCGTTATATTAGCCAGGACTTAGTTGCCCAGCCCGCGGCTAGGTCTTCTTGCCTAGATTAACTAGGACTTTCCTACACACTTGAGTAACATTGTTAGAGCACAAATATTACTTAACTTTGAATTCTTTTCCAATATCAAAATAAGGTTCGATATGCTGCTTCCTACACCAACAGGTCCTTAATCAATTACCCAATAGATTAAGATCCTTCTTAATCAATTACCCAATCGATTACGGTCCGCCTTAATCAATTACCCAATTGATTACGGCCATTCTTAATAAATTCCCAATTGATTACAGTCCGTCTTAATCAATTACCTAATTTATTAAGAACCTTTCTGTTCTCGTGAGACAACAACCCAATCGATTGCACAACCCTATCTTGCTTAGCTCAAGTCTAGGGTTCCTTTACCTTACCACGGTTTCTCACCAAGTGTCCGATCATTCCTTTGATCAACTTGGACTCTCCCTTACCTAGTTCTTAACTAGGACTTTTTCCTTGCCAGTGTGTGATCTCCCCGATCCACCTGGACTTCACCTAGTCCCACTAGGATTTTTTCATGCCAGTGTGCAATCTCCCTATTCCACCTGGATATCACCTAGTCCCACTAGGCTTTTTCCTTACTAGCATGCGATCTCCCTGATCCACCTGGACTTCACCTAGTACCACTAGGTATGCCTAGTCCCACTAGACTTTTCCCTTACCAGCGTGCAATCTTTCCGATCCACCTAGACTTATACATAGTTCTAACATCATTGTCAAACATCGAAACTCAAACTCACCCAAGCCTAGTCAAACTTCATCAACCCTGACCTAACGAAGATTGCACCAACAATCTTTCCCTTTTTGATATTTGACAATATGTTTGAGTAAGACTAATCCATATTAGCCTTACATTCTCTCCCCCTTTAACATACATCAAAAACTCTCCCTGAGAGTCTATATGGTCAAAGGCATGTCTAATGAAAGTCTAGTACCTTTCATTTGAACTCATGCTTAACCTTGAGCATTTATTGTGATGAAGATTCTCAATCTTCATTCTTTCACTTATCCGAAAAATAAAAATTCAAACACATGTTTTTAAGGAAGACCTCCCCCTCAAAATATGCTCTAAACCTCTATCATTACACCAACAATGATTTTTGAGTTCCTAAAATTTTAGGAAATCTCAACTTGAGGTTATGAAATTTTGAGATTCAAAACCTCTCCTTAACACTATAGTTTTCACCAAACCACCTCCCTTTATGATTTCATAATGAAATTTACCCAAATATACTTATAAAAATATTCTAAAGGGCTAGGGATTGTTAGGTTACTCAAAATTGGGTTAAAGGTTTGAAATCAAATAGTTTTAGTCATGTCAATCGATTGGTGTTGGGAACCAATCGATTAAGCTAAACCTTAATCGATCAACTGATCGATTATGGCTGTCCTTAATCGATCAACGAATCAATTACGTGAGCTTCTATGCTCGCAGAAAAGGTCACTAATCGATTGACCAATCGATTGGTTACTATCCTAATCGATCACCTGATCGAAACAATTTCAGACCGAATTTCAGAAACTCCTAAATAATCCTACAAAATTTAAAAAAGCCTGAAATTTTGTGTAGTCATTATTTATGACATATACTATCATGAAAAAATAGTTTTTTTATGAAAATACCTTCCATTTTCAAGGATTGACACAAAGTTATAAATCGTTGAAATACTTCAATGTTTCACTCTATTTTGTATCATATTCATCAATGATGAGTTCTATAAAAAGATAGTCTTCACCAAGGTTTTCCAAGATAGTTTTGAAATGAGTTTCAAAAACAATTTCCAATCATGTTCTTTGGGCGAAATGCACATGACTTGTATATTAGCTTTCCCAATGATTGGAGTTCATTTAAATTCATGTTTTGATGACCCAAAAACTCAATGGGATGCACATTAATTAACACCTTGAGTTTTATTCATCATCCTAACATCTCACTTGTTTCTAATGTGTCTCAAAACACACACAAGTCAACTTATGGTCTTGGTGAGATGTGAAAGTCATGTTCTCCCTAAACTAAGGGTTCATGCATTTCTAACTAGACATTATAATCTTTAATCATCCACCTAGGATATCAATTAATCTCAATGTCCATAATTTCAATAAAAATTAAATTAATGCCTGATAATGACTATGACATGCATCATATGAGGGTTTCCAAAAGAAAATATTATAGCTAGATGAATTATGATGTCATGGCATGTGATAGGGCATACAAATCATGGAATAATAGCATAAAAGAAACTACCTAAATTTCCTATCTAAGTATCAATAACTCATCTCTAAGCCAATGATGATCCTAATTTTGTCCCTAATTTTCCAAGATAATGCCGAAACTGCCCAATGGCATATCTATGGATTCTAACCTAGTTGTGCCAACTTTATTTAGTTCAATCTTCCAAAAATATAGTTTGGCACATTTTACTCTTTCAAGAGTAAACAAATGACTTCTTCATTTTCAAGGGTAGTAAATCCTTGAAAATGCCCCAAAATGCCAACTTCATCAAGGTTGGGTTAACTACCCTTTCAATTTGAGTTGACACTCCCTAGACCTATCTAAGGTGTGGTGAACACACTCTTACGAACCCAAAATCTATTGATGCTCCTTGGGTGTTCTAGGTATTCGTTAGGGATAACTTCCCTTGATACCTTCCTAATGACTTTTCTAAGCTTCTCCAAAGCCTTAGTCATGTTGGTCTTGCCTTGGTCAACTCTAGGGATGGCTTCCCTTGTGACCTTGACTTGACTCCTACACCTAAATTGAGTTCCATACCTATATGGAACTATATGGTAAGAAGGACTATCATTCTTGGTTTTAGGTTTGTACCCCAATCCTTTCTTGCCTCTAGAGGGTCCTTGATTTCCTAAATCTAGGTTTTGAATTTTTAATCCTTTAAATAGATTTTCTATTCTCTTAAGGGGATTTTCCAATTTACCAAGTTTTGACCTCAAAACTTAATATTCTATCATTACATCCTCAAGGCTTTCTAATATTGCCTTGGTGATTTTTCTTTTTGGCCTTATTTTGGGTAGGTCTACCATTAAATGATCTAAAATCTTCCCTATCCTTAGACGTGGTAGTCCTAGCATGGAAGGCTCCATGTTTTTCCTTAGGTTTTTCATACATCCTATTTTCATGATAAATAGAATTGAAATGATAATAATTATTTCTAGTATGCATATTATCATGACTTATAAGTACCATTACCTAATGGTACCTTAGTCTTCTTCTTGGAGGCTCCCCTTGATTTAAAATCCTTCATTTTGTCTTAGTCGGATCCATCCCCTTTGGACATTGATTCCGATAATGCCCCTTTTGTTTACATGAAAAGCACACAATGTGCTTCTTATCCTTCCTTACTACGGGGCCAACCTCCTTTGACTTATCCTTGGTCTTGGGTGTAACGACCCAAAAAATTCTCTTAATATTTTCTGGAAATATTGAGCATTTCTAGATAATTTTCCGAAGGACCTAGAGGCATGAATACGAACATTGGCCTAGGAAATCCATGTTTTCTCGTTTAAATTGAGGAAACCAAGTGCTAATGGGCCTTATATGGGCTTCCTAGTACTGTGATTATAGGTGGATTTTTAGGAAGAATTGGTATAAATATAAATATGAATTTATTTGGGCACATTAACATGATTATGGGAAAGTATTAGCCTAACGTTCCCATCTAAATTGAGGAATTTGGTACTAATGGGCTTTAAATGGGCCCAAAAATGGATATTAAATAGGTAAAATTAATATAAATATAAAAGAATTTTATTTAGGAATATTAGTACAATTATGGATAATTTTAGGGGGGATTTTCGGAATTTAAGAAAATGAAGTAATAAAATAAATGAAATGAAAATCGAAATAAAAATAAATATGCATGAGCCAAGGATTGAACCTTGGACTTCTTGTGGAACCAAGAATGCTTTAACCAACTCACCTAGCAAGGAATTCTTATGAGTAATTGAAGTGGAGGTTGGTTAAGAGGTAAAAGGAGGTGAAGGGTCATGGAGAGGTTCTTCATTTGCCTCCTTGATGGGTTATAATGAGAGGAGTTTTGGGAGTTACTTCTTCTCTCAATCAATTGAATTTCTTCTCCTCTTCATTCCTCATTCTTGCCGAGCACCAAAGGGAGGAATTCCTTGGGGAAAACTTCACAAGAGATCTCATCTCTCAAGATCTAAAGTTCCTACAAGGTGACAAGGACTAGTTGTGGTCAAGAGATACCAAGTCCTCTTCCTTCTCCTCTATCAAGGTTCGAAAAAAAAATCAAGAAATCTAAGGTAAGACTCCCTCACCTGTGGTATAATAGTTATCTATGATTTCCATGATTTTTAGCATGATATATGGGTTAGTTTTTGGATGTGATGTTGAAAGGAAAGAAAAACCAAGGTCCTTAAGTTTATGGATTTCGGCCAGCATGATTTAAAAGTCTGTAAATATGCTAAAAATCCTGATAATATTGTTTAATGTTCCCTTATGATGTTTAGTAAGTAAATATAATTTTTGGGAATTTTTGGAGTACCCTAGGACACTCTAGGGTTTCGGCCAACATGAAAGGGACAAAACCAAGGTCCCTATGTTTATGGGTTTCGGCCACCATGATTTAAATGTCCATAAATATGTTAAAAATCATGATAATGTTATTTTATGTTCCCTTATGATGTTTAGAAGTTAAGTATAATTTTTGGGAATTTTTGGAGTACCCTAGGACACTCTAGGGATTCGGCCAACATGAAAGGGACAAAACCAAGGTCCCTATGTTTATGGGTTTCGGCCACCATAATTTAAATGTCCATAAATATGTTAAAAATCATGATAATGTTGTTTGATGTTCCCTTATGATGTTTAGAAGTTAAGTATAATATTTGGGAATTTTTGGAGTACCCTAGGACACTCTAGGGTTTCGGCCAACATGAAAGGGACAAAACCAAGGTCCCTATGTTTATAGGTTTCAGCCACCATGATTTAAATGTCTATAAATGTGTTAAAAATCATGATAATGTTATTTAATGTTACCTTATGATGTTTAGAAGTTAAGTATAAATTTTGGGAATTTTTGGAGCACCCTAGAGGCCCATATGGTTCGGCCATCCCCAAGGACCCAAGGGTTAGGGTTGAGTCATTAACTTCAAGCATATGTTTATGTGTTGCCATGATATAAGGATGAAGGATGGTGATTATGTGAATTTTCACATGGCCTTGGGACTCCACAAGTTTCGGCCAATAAGGGTTAATAGGATAAATGTTAAGATTTATTTCAAGTAAGGGTCCCAATAGCCCTATGGTAAGATGTGATTTATGTTTATGAATGATATGTCATGTTATGAATGATATGCCATGTTTACGGATGATATGCCATGTTTACGGATGATATGCCATGTTTATGAATGATATGCCATGTTATGAATGATATGCCAAGTTTACGAATGATATACCATGTTTATGAATGATATGCCATGGTTATGCATGATAAGAATGATGTTACGACAAGTATGTTATGTCTATGTTCATGATAAGAAGGATGCCATGATAAGTATGTTATGATCATGTTCATGATAAGAATGATGTCATGATAGGTATACTATGAATGCCTTATGAATGATGAAGCATGAAAAGTATTTTACTTTATGAATGGGCTTGTACCGGACCCAAGTATGGGTCCAAGGGATGGGCACCTTAAGAACGCCCCGGTTCTGGACTACCGGAGCTGTCCACGGTTCTGGCACTACCGGAGCTGTGCAACAGGGATGGGCTCCTTGAGAACGCCTCGGTTCGGGGACTACCGACTATGCTGTCCTTACCCTAGTAGGTCGGGGCTCGCTACCTCGAACTTACTAGGGATGGCGCTATGATGTATGTATGTGGTACAAGCCGGGGACCCCAAATGTTATGATGATTATGTTTAAGCATTTTGAAAGTATGATTCTAAAAGTTAAGCATCTATATGTATATGCATTCTACCCATGCATTCATACATGTTATGCATTATGTTATGATAATGATGTGTTATGCTTATGCTCCATGTTAAAAGATATGTATAAGAATGAATGATCCATGTTATGATTATGGTAAGAAGATGCTCGTATGATATGCTAGAATGTATGCCTATGTTTATGCCATATAGGTTGGTCTATATCTTATGTTTATATTTATGCCATGCCTCATGTCATGCTAGGAAAGTTTATTAAGTTATGCTATGCCGTGTATCATGCCATGCTTAGAATGTTTACGATGTCTATGCTTGATATACTAGAAAGTATGCCTATGGTTGATTTACATCTTATGCTTATGTTCATGCCACATATGATGTCATGCTTAGAATGTTTACGATGTCTATGCTTGATATGCTAGAAAGTATGCCTATGGTTGATTTACATCTTATGCTTATGTTCATGCCACATATGATGCCATGCTTAGAATGTGTAATTATGCTTATGCCTATGTTTATACTTTATGCCACGATAAGAATGTTTAATTAAATTTATGCCTATGTTTATGCTTTATGCTATGATAGAAATGTTTATGATGCTTATGTTCCATATGATCATGAATGAATGACGAATGATTTTAGTGAGTAGGAAAGAGTCTTACTAAGCCTGTGTGCTTATAGTCTTCTTTTCTTATACCGCAGATCATGCAAGGGGATAACGAGGAAGCAGCAGGAGGGCCTGAAATATGTGTGTGATGGTGACTTGGCCCATGAAATCGAATGTGTTAACCGTTTATGCTAAGAACTTTATTTTTGCTACCTATATGCTCGAATAGTGACTTATGGAACTTTATGATAAGATGTCAAGTATGATATGATATGAACCTTATGGTATGATGTTAAGCATGTTATGATATGATGTTAAGCATGACGTTCATATGTTAAGTTCCATGTCATTATATTAGGGATGGTAGTAGGGGCATGTATATGTAAGGTTTAAGTTATTCCGCTGCAGTATGATGTTACATGCCTTAAGTATGTCAGCGTAACGCCGCTTTTGAAAAAAAAAAAGCGGGCGTTACATTGGGTGCCATTTACACCTTCTTCTTGACTAAATTAGGACACTTACTCTTATAGTGTCCTTTTTTCGTACACTCAAAATAAATAATGTGATCTTTATTTTTACAAATTGAACTTGTTATACCTTCATGGGGAGTAGAAGTGGCACTCGATTCTTCTTCTTCTTTATTGACCTCGGATGATGATGTTGAGGCTTTTCTTTGATCCGATGTCAATGGAAAATTTTGCTCCCCCTAAATCCTTGAAGTGGAGGCTTCTTGAACTTCATCTTCGAATGTTGAGCATCTCTCAACTTCTGAATCTTTTTCCTTCGATGAATCTCCCACTTTGGATTTGTCTTGATTTGGTATAGTGGAGGGATCTTCATGAAGCTTTGCCAATTTGCTCCAATGCTCTTAGGCATCTTGAAACTTTCCAATTTATCCAAGATAGTACTTGGAAATAGATTGACCAATAATTTGGTCAATTTGTCATTGACCTCGCATCTCTTGATTTGCTCCTCATTCCATTTGCTTTTCTTGAGAAGTTTGCCTTTGCTACTTGTTGGAGCTTCAAAGCCTTCTATTAGAGCATACCATTGCTCTATCTCCATCATGAGGAAATTTTCAATCTTTGTTTTCCAAAGGTTGAAATTTGCTTTGTCGTATGGTGGAGGTGCTCGGATGTCGTAGCCAAACTCCATTTTGAAGTTTAACCCTCTTGATGATGGCTTCTTGAAATTTGGGTTTCTTCAATTTCTTCTTCTTCCCCTAGCTCTTGCTCTCTTGCCGATGAGTCTAAAGAAGAGCAACCTCGCTCTGATACCACTTGTTAGAACCGGTAGGAGAGCTAGAGGGGGGTGATTAGCTCCGATCATTTCTCGTTTATGATTTTTTGCGGTGAAAGACTTGAGCAATGCTAACGCCTTGATTTTACTTGGTATCCACCTCCTTGAGGTGACTAATCCAAGGATCCTCTTTTCCTCACTCTCTCATACACTATAAAAGATCTCCTTCTTGAGGTGGAGAAACCTCTTACAACCTTACAAGAAGAAACTACAAGAAGATAAGTTACAACAATGATCTCTCTTTGCTGTTCTTGATATCCTTATGCTTGGAATCACCTGTAGAACCTTGGAAATGCAGAAGTACTATGCTCCAAGACTTCTCTTTAAATGGCGATGAAGGAGGAGAAGAGGTGTCGAAGAGCTACCGAAGAAGTGAGCTTCAAACCTGTGTGAAAACCCTATATACCCAACGTCTAGGGTACCCTAATCGATTGCCCAATCGATTACCACGTCAGACTTAGTCGTTCAACGACTTTTTTTGAAACTTAATAGATTAGCCAATCGTTCTTAATCGATTGCTGAATCGATTCAGCACCATTTTGTGCTCTCGCGTAATACTTCGTAATCGATTGCCTAATCGATTACTGGACACCTTAATTGATTGACCAATCGATTAAGAGATGGTTAATCAATTCAGCCAGCTTCTATTCTCACAACACAACTCTCCCAATCAATTCACTCTCTCCTTAATCAATTACCCAATTGATTAAGATCCTTCTTAATTAATTACCTAATCGATTACGGTCTGCCTTAATCAATTACCCAATTGATTACGGTCCTTCATAATCAATTACCCAATTGATTATGATCCTTCATAATCAATTATCCAATTGATTAAGATCCTTCATAATCAATTACTCAATCGATTACGGTCCACCTTAATCAATTATCTGATTGATTACGGTCATTCTTAATCAATTACCCAATTGATTAAGATCTTTCTTAATCAATTACCCAATCAATTATGGTCCGTCTTAATCAATTACCTAATTGATTAAGAACCTTTCTGTTCTCGTGAGACAACAACCCAATCGATCACCCAATCGATTGCTCAACCCTAGCTTGCTTAGCTTAAGTCTAGGGTTCCTTTACCTAACCACAGTTCCTCACCAAGTGTCCGATCAACCTTTGATCAACTTGGACTCTCCCTTACCTTGTTCTCAACTAGGACTTTTTCCTTGCCAGTGTGCGATCTCCCTGATCCACCTGAACTTCACCTAGTCCCACTAAGATTTTTTCCTTGCCACCGTGTGATCTCCCTGATCCACCTGGACTTCTCCTAGTCCCACTAGGACTTTTTCCTTACCAGGTGCGATCTCCCTGATCCTCCTGGACTTCACCTAGTCCCACTAGACTTTTCCCTTACCAGCGTGCGATCTTCCCGATCCACCTAGACTTATACATAGTTCTAATATCATTGTCAAACATCGAAACTCAAGCTCACCCGAGCCTAGTCAAACTAGGTCAACTCTGACCTAACGAAGATTGCACCAACAGTCTTCACCAAGGTTTTCCAAGATAGTTTTGAAATGGATTTCAAAAATAGTTTCCAACCATGTTCTTTGGGATAAATGCATATGACTTGTACATTAGCTTTCCAAATGATTGGAGTTCATTTAATTTCATGTTTTAATGAACCTAAAACTCAATAAGAAACACATCAATCAACACCTTGAGTTTTATTCATCAACCTAACATCTCACTTGTTTCTAATATGTCTCAAAGAACACACAAGTCAACTTATAGTCTTGGTGAGATGTGTAAATTGGTTCTCATTAAATTAGGGTTCATGCATCTATATCTATACATTATAAACTTTGATCATCCACCTAGGATGTCAAGTAATGTCAATGTCCTTAATTTCAATAAAAATTAAATTAATGCAAGATAATGACTATGACATGCATCATATGAGGATTTTCAAAAGAAAATTATTATGGTTAAATGATGCATGTATGATATGACATGTGATATTTTCATAATAATATATGAATGATGAATTATGATGTCATGGCATATGATAGGGCATATTACTCATGACATAATAGCATAAAAGAAAATACCTTAATTTCCTATCTAAGTATCAATTACTCATCGCTAAGCCATTGACAATCTTAATTTTGCCCTAATTTTTCAAGATAATGCCGAAACTCCACAACTTGGCTTTGGATTCTAATCTAATTGTGTCAACTTTATTTAGTTCAATCTTCCAAAAATATAATTTGACATAATTTTACACTTCAAGAGTAAACAAATGACTTCTTCATTTTTAAGGGTAGTAAATCCTTGAAAATTTCTCAAAGTGCCAACTTCATCAAGGTTAGCTATACTACCCTTCCAATTTGAGTTGACACTCTCTAGACCTATCAAGGGTGTGGCGAACACACTCTTAGGAACCAAAAACCTTTTGGTACTCCTTGGGCGTTCTAGGTATTCATTAGGGATAACTTCCCTTAATACCTTCCTAATGACTTTTCTAGGATTCTCCGAAACCTTAGTCATGTTGGTCTTGCCTTGGTCAACTCTAGGGATGGCTTCCCTTGTGACCTTGACATGACTCGTAGACCTAGATTAAGTTCCATAACTATATGAAACTCTATGGTAAGAAGGACCATCATTCTTGATTTTAGGTTTGTACCCCAAACCTTTCTTGCCCCTAGAGGGTCCTTGATTTCCTAAATTTAGGTTTTGATCCTTAGATACATTATGAAGATTTTCTATTCTTTTGAGGGATTTTTCTAATGTTTCAAGTTTTGACCTCAAAACTTGATTTTCAATCATTACTTTCTCAAAACTTGGTTTTCTAAAATTGCAATGTTAATTATTCTGCTTGGCCTTGGGTTGTGTAGGTCTACCATGGAATGTTTTAACTTATTCCCTATCCTTAGATGTAATAGTCATAGCATGGAAGGCTCTATAGTTCTCCTTAGATTTTTCATACCTCATATTTTCATGATAAATGACATTAAAATGATAATAATTATTTCTAGCATGTGTTTTATCATGATGAAAATAAGTACCATTACCTAATGGTACCTTAGTCTTGTTCTTGGAGGCTTCCCCTTGGTTCGAGCTCCTTCTTTTTGTCTTGCTTGGATCCTTCCCCTTTGGACATTAGTTCCGATAATGCCCCTTTTGTTTGCATGAGAAGCACACAATGTGTTTTTTTTCCTTCCGTACCACGGGGCTGACCTCCTTTAGCTTCTCCTAGGTCTTAGGTGTCACTCGCACCTTCTTCTTGACCAAATTAGGACACTTACTCTTATAGTGCCCTTTTTGCCTACACTCAAGACAAATAATGTGATCTTTATTGGTACAAATTAAAATTGTTATACCTTCATGGGGTGTAGAGGTGACACTCTATTCTTCGTCTTCTTTATTGACCTCGGATGATGATGTTGAAGCTTTTCTTTGATCCGATGTCAATGGAAAATTTTGCTCCCCTCAATCCTTGAAGTGGAGGCTTCTTGAACTTCATCTTCAGATGTTTATCATCTCTCAACTTCCAAATCTTCTTCATCCAATGAATCTCTCTCTTCGGATTTGTCATGATTTGGTACAGTAGAGGGATCTTCATGAAGCTTTGCCAATTTGCTCTAAATCTCTTTGGCATCTTGAAATTCTCTAATTTTGTCCATGATAGTGCTTGGCAATAGATTGACCAATAATTTTGTCACTTTGTCGTTGGCCTCGCATCTCTTGATTTGCTCCTCATTCCATTTGCTTTTCTTGAGGAGCTTCCCTTTGCTACTTGTTGGAGCTTCAAAGCCTTATGATCCTGTCGTGAAGCGAGGTGGAAGCCCCAAGAGCGAGATGGTCTCCCGAGTGCCATGAGCTGATGACCTGGCACAGACCTAGCTCCAACCTGTGAGAAAATGACCATTAGCAAACCCGCCGGGGAAGATCCCCGGTCAGGACCTCCAACGGTCAAGTCAGTATCCGCAGGAAATGTAGTGAAGCAAAGGGAGATAGCAAAAGGGAGCACGATTGTGCATACCTGCGGAAGGAAGAAGGGAGGGGCTTATATAGCCGGGGGAGCTGACAACCCCTGTCTATGCCAATGGGATAGGGGTATGGTGCTTGTCAGCTCATGGGAGAGCACCAATCGACGCTGCATCATGGCGTGGGGTGCTCGTGTAGTACAGTAGTACAATGTCATCGACACATCAACAACATAGGCCATAAATAAGGCTTGCGCTGACCACCTTGTCATGGTTGTACCTACGATGCCCTGGAGGTGGCGTAAGGAATGATTGATCCGGGGAACACTTACTGATAATTACCATTTTTGCTACATATTAGGTTCTAAAATTCATGTTTTGATCCCTTTTACATGCTTAATCTTGTATTTACACTAGGTTCCATGAGTTAATTCTATTTTTGGTTTTGGATGCAAATCTTTGTATATTTGAGATGTTTTAACATTAAATTTGAATCTAATGTTGTAGGCTTTGAATGATCATGGACCTAGATCATTTGGATCAAGTTTGAGTCAGAATTGGATTTGGATCAAGACGATCAAGTATTGGAAGAATGTGGGTCGTCCAATCAATAAACGGTGAGATCTGAGCAATCTATCAGCTTCTGGTTAATCCGAGCTCAAGATAGGGTTAATTAAGTCCGTAGATCAAGATCTGAAGCTTTGGTCCCAATTAGAAGTCATCTGACCATTGGATCAAGTTTAAGAGAAGTCTAAACCGTCCATTCAAGAGGTAGAGAGATCTGAGCCATCCATTGCAGATCTGATCGATCCCAGCTGAGGAGAAGCAGATCCTGACGATTGATGGAAATCTGAAATGTTTGGACTCAATCCGAGTAGATCCGACCGTTGGATGCAGCAAGGATGATTATAGTCGTTCATTTCTAACTGTTAAAACAGAACTCCTCCTCAGATCTGAGCTCTATCGCGTATCGTAAGTGTTCTTCCAATTCTTTTTGTTCTTGGATTTCTTCTTCGATTTCGTTGCGCGGCAACTGTAGATTCAAGTAATTTTCCAAATTTCAAATCACAGGATCGATTTCCCGAGAAGATGCAATTCCATCTCATCGCTGCCAAGTTTCGGTGAGGGTTTCGCCAGAGTTTGCTTCATCTGATCAACTCCTGATTGAACGTCTTCATCGATCGGAGCTATCAGAGAATTCAGAGGGGTTCTCTGAAGAGTTCTGAGCATTCCGGAGCCACAATCACCATCTGATTCATCAAGAAGGAGGAGATCAGAGGAAGAGTTCAGCTGTGCATCAAACCAACGTAAAGCGATCGTGGGAACTGATTTCTTGTGTGATATTCGAGATAGAGTGTCTCTAGCTCGACTTCTGTGTGACGGCAAGAAGGAATTCTAGGTTAAGAACTTGATCTGTAGTTTAGATTTTGATTCCGAATTCATTTCTGTAACTGTTTTACTCTGCATCAGTTCACTTTCAAAAACTGATCGGTCTGTTGGACCGATCCAGACATCATTTGATCGGTCTGTTCGACCGATCAGGCTTGCTTCTAATCGATCTGTCGACCGATCAGGCAGGTCATAGCTTCATTCAATCCTGTTTTTGTTAGTAAGTTTTGTTCCAACTTCAAATTTCTGCAATTTAGCTTCTTATTTTAAGCTTACTTGCCTATGATATCAGTTCTTGAATTTTTAATTTCATAGTATCAAATTGAATTGCTTAGTTCTCAATTAGGGATAAGTTTAGTTTTCTTGATTTAGTTGTCAAATAGGTTAAACATAGTTTTCGCAATTTCCTAATCCATTTTCTGCTCTAACTGAGTTCAGTCTGTTTCAAGTTGCTACTTCATTCATATTTGCAAACGAAACCCACATTTTTATTGAAAACCCAAAACAACATCGACGACAAAATTCAAGCTTGGATTACGTACACTTAACTACTCCTTGGAAAAATACGACTTGAGGCCCAGTACTACATTTTAATTTTGTGAGCTAAGGGTTTTTAGATTATAAATATCTAAATTTGAGGCTCACTTGTGACACTTATGATTGTGGGCATCATCACCTACCGATCGATGGGCCTGAGTGATATCGGCGGGGTCGGGTTTAATATCGCCGAGTGATGCGGGGCTACCCCATGAGTCGGGGGGTCGCTGAGTTGTAACTGCCTTGCCCACATTTAGTTCTCCTGGTTGAGTGTCCGACCTACGGGACGCTGGGGACTGGCCTGCCTAACCTAGCCCTGGGTCGGATAGTAAACCCCATTGACCGAGTCAAGAGACTGTTGGTGCCGGAAGCACCAAGATTGAACCTGTGTTTTGATAATGGCAAAGGGTTCATAAGTTAAGGTTTTATTGTGATCTAACGATGTTATTCAAGTGTGCAGGAAAAGTCCTAGGTACACTAGGCATGAAGTCCTGATTCTAGGAATTGGGCAATAAGTCCTGGCCGAGGGTTGGGCACCGAAGACCTGACCGAGTGTTGGCAATATGTCTTGGTCGCGGACTGGGCATGAAGACCTGATCTGAAGGATTGGGCAAAAGTCCAACCGGAGGAGCTGGTTGGCAAAAAGGTAAACTCTCCTGAGAGGAGTAGGTGAGGACGCGTTCCCTGTAGGAGGGAACACTAGGCATTGGTTTGACCTAGGGTTACATTTGGGAAGCCCAAAGTCAGAACCAAGACAGCTCAAGCTGTTAATTGTGCTTAACTTATATATGATGTGTTTGTTATTTGTGTTTTGAAACTAACCCTAGTTGCAGGAACAAAGGTTGAAGGTTTCTGCTCCCAGGTGCCTGTATGGTGACAGGCGCCCAAGAAGGGTCATTTCCAAAGCATTCTCGAAGCAAGTCTCTACGTCAGCAAATGAGGCGCCTGTGTTGATACAGGCATCCCAGTCAGCTCAGGCACCCCAGATGAAGGGATAAGCGCTGGCCAAGTCTGCAGATATGGATTCGCGCAGACAGGCCACGTGTCAGGCGCCCCCTTCAACATAGGCGCCCAAGAACTAAGTATATAAAGGGGTTCACCCCCTTGCTTCCAAAAACAATTGCTTCCAACGAATTATTTCAAGCGCTCTGCTTCAAACACTCAGTGCTCAAGTCTCAAGCGCCAACGATGACCTGCGGCTCCGATCTACAAATCTACTCTAGTCGTCAGTATAATTATTATTTAATTGTTGTATTTAAATTCTATATTTGAACTCAACTATGTAATATTTTTGAGCAATATAGAATTTCCCATCGTAAACGGTCAAGGACCGTGGGCCTTGGAGTAGGAGCCGATCTAGACTCCGAACCAAGTAAAAATCAAAGTGATAGCATTGATTTGAATTTTTCTGCTGCGTAATTGCTCTTTTTTATCCGAAAAGATTTTATCGATATTCACCCCCCCCCTCTATCGATTTTAAACGATCCCACAGAGACGCTCGGCGTCTAGCCGTCGGACCCATCCCGAGGTCGATCGGTCGGGGGCTCAGGGGTCCCATGGTTGGTCCGGGCCACCTTCTGTCGACATGGTTCATGGGCCCCTCGGTCGCCTGTACTTTTCAGGCCTTGGCCTCAGTCCCCTTGAGATGCAGCGCCAGGTTGGCCGACCGAGCCCACGTGGGCCAGGCTGGGATCACCTTTCATTAGAGCAAACCATTGTTCTATCTCCATCATGTGGAAATTTTTAATCCTTGTTTTCCAAAGATTGAAATTGACTTTGTCGTACGGTGGAGGTGCTCAGATAACGTAGCCGAACTCCATTTTGAAATTTAACCCTCTTGATGATGACTTCTTAAAATTAGGGTTTCCTCAATTTCTTCTTCTTCCTCTAGCTCTTGCTCCCTTGGTGATGAGTCCAAAGAAGAGCGACATCACGCTGATACCACTTGTTAGGATCGGTAGGAGAGCTAGAGGGGGGTGATTAGCTCCGATCGTTGCTCGTTGATGATTTGTTGCGGCGAATGACTTGAACAATGTTAATACCTTGATATTACATGGTATCCACCTCCTTGAGGTGACTAATCCAAGGATCCTCTCTTCCTCACTCTCTCATACACTATGAAATATCTCCTTCTTGAGGTGGAAAAACCTCTTACAAGCTTACAAGATGAAACACTCAAGAACAAGCAAATACATTAGAAATCTCTTTACTTTTCTTGCTTCCTTCATGCTTCGATCGCCTCTAGATCCTTGGAAATGCATCAACACTATGCTCCAAGACTTCTCTTGAAATGACGATAAAGGAGGAGGAGAAGTGTGGAAGCTCTACCGAAGAGATATGCTTCAAACCTACATGACAATCATATATACCCGATGCCTAGGGTTCCCTAATCGATTGCCCAATCGATTACCACGTCAGACCTAGTCATTCAAAGGCTATTTTGGAAGCTTAATTTAATTAGTCAATCAATTAAGAAGACCTTAATCGATTACTGAATCGAATCAAAACCTTTCTGTGCTCTCGTGCAATAATGTTGTGATCGATTGCCCAATCGATTACTGGACACCTTAATCGATTGACCAATCGATTAAGAGAAGGCTGAATTGATTCGGCCAGCTTCTATTCTCACAACTCATTTCTCTCAATCGATTACCTAATCAATTCACTCCTTTCTTAATTGATTACCTAATCAATTAAGAAGGCTTCTATTCACGAGAAACTAACACCAATCGATTACTCAATTGATTGATCCCAACCCTAACTTGTGTGCACAAGTCTAGGGTTCCCTTGCCTAACTTCGGTCAACCGTGACTTGTTAGGACTTCCTTACCAAGTATCCGATCAACCCTTTGACCAACTTGGATTTTTCCATGTCATGTTCTCAACTAGGACATAACCTGGTTCCCAACCAGGTTTGCCTAACCCTCGAGTTAGGTCATGTTTATCAGTAGACTTCCACCTTGCTAACGTGCGATCTCTTTGATCCACCTGGACTTCACCTAGTCCCACTAGGTGTGCCTAGTCCTATTAGGTCTTTTCCCATGCCAGTGTGCGATCTCCCCGATCCACCTGGACTTCACCTAGTCTCCTAGGTGTGCCTAGTCCCACTAAGGCTTTTCCCGTGCCAGCATGCTATCTCCCCGATCGACCTAGACTTTACCTAGTTCCACTAGATGTGCCTAGTCTCAATAGAAATTTTTCAGTCAAGTCTCTAGACAACCTTGACCCACTTGACTTACACGATATTCCAACATCTTACAATATTCAAACTGTTAGTTGGAGCCCTAGAGCCAATTATGTGATGATTGACTAGGGGCATTTTGTAACATATTCTATTATTAATAAAGGCATGTTTTGGTTATTATACATACTTTGTATTCTGTGCCGAATAACTAAGTATAATAATGTCCTTGTGTAGTTTGCTCTTATCTACATTATATCGATTGGTTGAATCGATAGTGAGAAAATGTAGAGAACACTATACTAAATTATTCGTAGTCAAGCGTTAATATTCAGGGACAATATTAATACATGGAGACTAGCATGTAGGTCAACTGATGACATGAGCTCACAAGTCATGGATATGTGATATCAAGTTGACACATGGGTATACATTGGAGAATGTGTACTAAACGACCCGCCATGAGAAAGTTTCATAGATTGTCATATGAGTGTCATAGACTTTCTCATGTGATTATTGGTATGAATAGTCCTTAGACCTGAAGTCACTACGGTTCCATACATAAGGAGTTACGTACTTTGGTATCGTCAAACGTCACCCGTAACAGGGTGGACTATAAAGGCGATCACTGGGTATGTAATGAATTATGCGGAGGGATGTGAGTGATGTAGATGAGATCTATCCCTCCCATATGACGGGAGTGATATCTGTGGGCCCCTTGATCGAGTAGGACTAATGAAATGCATGGTCATGCTCAAATGAGTCAATATGAGATATTGAGCTCATTTGTTTGAGTGAGTCTACTCAGGGATCAAGAAACACAAGATTGATTGAGGATGACATGGTCTATGCCTCATTGGTCAATCTAGATATCAAGGATAGAAGGACAAGGTCATACATTATTATAGTCACGGAGATTTAGTCGGATCTCGACTTTTCTTGTTACTTGGGTAGCAATGATGCTTTGCTAGATGCCGCTCATTGTTTATGTGTCTAAAGTGTTTAGGCGCATTGTCAACGTCACGAGAACCTATTGGCTCACACACAAAGGACACAATGCTTTGGGAAATCTGATTGGCGGACGTGGACCCAAGTTGGGAACTCGGGAGGTCAGTTCGCGAGTCCAAGCCCGAGCCCGAGCCCGAGTTGGAGAGCTCGGAGAGTGCGAGCCTGAGTTGGAGAACTCGGGGAGTCTGAGCCCGAGTTGGGAACTCGGGAGTCCGTGCCTGAGTTGGGAACTCGGGAGTCCGCGCCCGAGTTGGGAACTCAGGAGTCCGAGCCCGAGTTGGGAACTCGGGAGATCTAAGCTTGAGTTGGGAACTCGGGAGCTCGGCACTCGGCAGACTGAGCTGGGAGCTCGGCAGATAGGGTCGACACTCGGCCGACTGGGTCGACACTCGGTTGACTGGGTCGGCACTCGGGAGACTTGGTCGGAATCCCGAGAGGCCCGGTCGGAATCGCATACCGGAAAGAGAAAAAGGTCTTCCTTCATTAGATGAAGAGAAGGTGAAGAGTCACATGGAAAGATGTGCTCTTTATTGGATTTTAATGAAGGGAAGGCAAAGAGACAAATGACACTTGGTATTCATGGGATGAATATAAAAGGGGTCAAGTCATTTTGAATGACAACTAAATGTGCTTCCTTCTTCCCTTCCTCTCCTCCACTCTTGGCCGAAACCTTAATGTAAGGTTCTTGGTGTTTTCTAGCTACCTCAAGTTGCTAGCACAACTAAGGTAGTTCTCCCGAAGTTGAGAGATTGTGTCCGTGTGGATACGAATAGAGGCACGGACGTTTGAACGTGCAAGAGATCCGGCGCATCTTGGGCTAGCGGGATAACCGAAGGACACGCTTCAAAGGTATAAACAGTAGATAAATATATTAGATAGACAGCTTTGTATGAGTTTTCTTTCGAATGGATCGCTCGTGGGTTCTTGTTTTCGCTGCGTTTTTATTGTTTTGTGCCGGGAGAACGAAACACAAACATCATTATTAAATATCGAAATATAAGCTCACCAAGTTTACCAAACATAAAATCACTCGAGCCTAGTCAACCTTAACAAAGATTGCACCAATATCTTTATCTTCTGAAAATACTTCTTTTGAAATATATTTGTAATTTTTTTTCAAAATTATATTTTATAAAATTAACTTAGAAAATAGTCCTTTTTTCTGTGAAATATTTTTTTTTCAAATTAAAAATGCTATTGAAAATAAAATTCTGTTTGATCATTAGCTTTTGAACAGTTTGTTGAAAAATTGCTTGAAAATATCTTTTTAAAATTAAAAATGATCTTGAAATTAAAGATTTTTTTGATAAAAAAATAATTTTAAAAAAATTTTGTTTGAAGATTATCTTAAAACATCTTTGAAAATGTCTTAGAAAATATTTTTTTAATTTACATAGTTTTTGAAAGTATGTTTGAAAAAAAAATTCTTAAACATGTCTTTAAATATTTATTTTTCAAATCTCCAAAAATATTTTTTTTAAGTTCTGATAAATATTTTAAGTGTTCTTTTAATTTGCATATCCCTATGATATAATAGAATGTTTAACTTGTGATTAACAAGGAATCCTAATGATGTATCAGGTGAAGGGGGAGTCCTAATTGAATCATCAACATGTTACTTTGAATATCTTTGAAAAGACATTTGGAAAGTTAATCTTTTGAAAATATTTTTTTATCAGTTAATCCTTCTTGAAAAGTTATTTTTATGCTAACAAAATTATTTTTGAATATTTTGCTTTAAAAATAGTTTAAATCTTTAATGCATATTTTTAAAAAGATCTTGAATAAAGACTTAAAGTAATTTTTCTTTATTAAAAATATCCTTTATGTTTTAGAAATTTTTTTAAGCTACTTTTAAAAAATTATCTTAGTAGTTTTCAAAATTGATTATCCTTTCTATTAACCATAAACAAATTTTTGAATGTGTTTTTATTGGACATAGATTTTTGAAAATAGGTATTTTGAAATTTTATTTGGCATTGACACGGTTAGAAAATTATTTCATTCTATACCTAATCTTCGAAAATGATTTTATCTTTGAAATAATTACCTTTGAAAAAAATAATATGTTCTTTAAAAATATAAGAAGTTTATCTTAAAATTGTTTTGAAAAATAACCTTGTTCTAGTTCAAATTAGGATCCAAAAGTTTCAACTCTTAAGCTTAAGGTGTGCTAGTCAAATAATCAAACTTTTCTACTATATGTTGGTTGTGTTATACTTTTCAAAATATGACTTACGTGGATTTGATTCTTTATTTCTATATATTTAATTGTGTGTGTGTGATAGACTAGGCGTGTATTGCTTACTTTGCATTCAAGAACTTTAATAGGTTCTGGGGGAACATAAATACTAGAATTTATTTTTCTAATTAAAATATCCTCTTGAAAAATTTCTTTATTCAAATTTTTGTCTTTTCAAAACATGTTTTGAAAAATATGTTTTGAAAATTTATCTCAGTGATTTTGGAAATAATTAGTTTTTAAAATTCAATCATAATTTTTGGATTTTCTTCAAAAAACTTCTTTTTGAAACCTACTTTAACATACATTTTTAAAATTATGCATTTTTGAAAATATGTTTTTTAAATCCCGTAGATACTTCTAAACTAATTTTTAAAGCTAATTTTTGAATTAAAAAAGCTAATTTTTGAAATATGCTTAAGGTGCGTTATAAACAATTTTAAGATATGTTTTGGAAAAGTATTTTGATAAATTTAAAAAATGACTGCTTAAGGTGCTTAAGATAGTTTAGAAAAGTCATTTTAAATTTATCTTTCAATGATAATCTTCTGTTAGGTATTTTGATTAGAAACTATTTTATCTTAAAAATACTTGTCTTTCTAATATTTTTGAAAAGTGATCATTCAAAGTACAATATTATTATCTTTGAAAAATAAAAAATTATATAATTTGAAAAATAATTTTTTATTTTCAATAACACATACATTTTGAAAAAATGTCTTCACAGTAGTCCTTGAGAAAATAATAGAAACTTGAAATTTTTGGATACTTATGCTACTTTAACCAAACTTGACTTGAAAATAGTTTTCTTGAAAATATTCTTCTTACAACTATTTTTTCTAAATAAATTGCCAATTATTTTACATTTACCCTCATTCTTTACATGTTGTCAAGGTTTTGAACAATTATATTTTAGAACTAAATTTTCATAAATCTCCCCTTAATACAGTTGTTAGTCTTAGTTTTCTTTTTGATTATTTTTACTCCCTTAGATGATGCTTTTATTTGATTATTATCAATATTTTTTGATGAATGACAAAAAGAGAGAGTAGGGGTAAAGGACTAGAAAAATAGCATGTTCATTTCTTTTATATTAATTATGCTGAAAAGTTCATCTTCTTTGCATTGCTTTTGTTATGTTGCCTATTTTTTTTCTAACTTTAACCTAGATTGTCATTACATCAAAAAGGGGGAGATTATTGGTGTAGTTTGTACTAACGGTCAAACTCATATTTTGATGAATGACAAATAGGTTAAAGTTAGGTATGTTATTTTCAAACCTTGATACTGAGTATGCAGGATTGAAAAGCATATAACCTGACACCAGGCCAAAGTCCAGGTGGTAGAGTCCAGGCAAAAAGTCCAAGGTGGCAGAGTCTTGGAAAAAACCCACGTGGGTCAAAGGGGCTACTACTGGCTGAAGTCCAAGGTGGTGGAGTCCTGGCAAAAGTCTAAGGTGGTGGAGTTTTGGCAAAAGTCTAGTTCGGTCCGTGGGGTTGACAACTTGCTGAAGTCCATGTTGGTGGAGACTTGGCAAAAGTATTACTGGATTAAGAAGCTATGTAGATCTGCCCAAGGTAAGTGAGGTAAGTCACTGGAGGAGTAAATTTCGGTGAGGATAATTTCCATGTGGGACCGTAGGTGCGATCCAGCTTAGAGCCATTTTAAAGATCTAAGCCAAGGCCTTGATTAGATCATAGTCTTGGGAAAACATCATCTAAGTCATAAACATTTATAAACTATTTATACAAATATTTTTCTTACTCCATGTTGTAGAGACATACGTAGAGCTTCGAATTCTAGACGTGTGACTATTGACAAAGCCTAATTCTAAGTTCCGAATCAAAAGTTATAGCCTCCGAAAGATTATTGTGTCAAACAACAAAACTGAGGCGCCTCAGATTGGAACCGAGGCGCCTCAGATCAAACTTGTAGCGTCTTTAGGAGGATAAAATGCACAGTTTATGGTTTGGATAAGCCTTGAAAGTGAAGCACCTTGGTTGAGAATTGGGGCATCTCAGATGCTCTATAAAAAGGCAGTTTAAAGAGGTTTTCGGGCATAACATATATTTCTGTCAGCGATTATACAGTCAACAAGAGGGAGGTGAATTGCCCCTGCAAAAAAAAAAATTTATCTTTTGTCTTGCTCAACAAAGGTGTCAGTTAGTTCTCAAGCAAGATAAACATAAGAATTAATTAAACCAAAAAGGAAAGAGTCACAAATAATTACTTGGTTAGCAACCAGGAATGTTGTTAATCTAAGGCAAAAATAAAGCTTACAACTCTTGAATAACTCCTTGGAGCGAAGAAGCCTCTTATACACTTGTAGAACTGAGAAAATAGAGAAAAATTAAAAGGAATGCATACATTGCTGAATTGATGTTTGGAATTGAGCTCTAAGGGTCTATTTATAGCCTCGTTCAAGTTTATCCGAATGCTGACATGACGCTACTCGGGCGACCGAGAGCTTAGGGGCGCCTGACATGTGGCTTAAGGGATATCTCCTTCGCAACATTTGCTAACAGCTAATCTATGGATAAAAATTGCTTCTCGGGCGCCTGTATGTACTGGGGCGCCTGAGAACAGGGGTGCCAAAGTGCATAGGGGTGCCCTCATTCATGGGCTCCCGAGAGCACTCAGGCACCTAAGTGGCTTTTGGTCAGCTTTATGATGACCAATTGGTATGGATTGGCGATTTCCATGACAACCACGGGGTCGAACCCGAGAGACCTCTCTATGTCTATGGATTAAAAATTTAATCCGAATAGAGACCCGTCTCCCATTCGACCGTCTCGTCGTCATGTTAATTAATCCAAGTTACAACTTAGCCAAAATCGAGGTTAAAGCCTTGTAACTTTCCAGATTAATTAACCGTGGAAAGACGACGATTTGGATCACTGGTTTTTATGTTTATCTTCAGGGTCCAGTTAGTTAATTATTGTCTATGATATTGAATCAAAATAACTAACTAACATATATAAAATGACGAGACAAAGCAACATGTCACAAATAAACATAACAAAGGTAAAATGGAGCTCGGGAGAGTTATACCTCGCCTTTTACCTTGCAGTCTTCTACCTTATGACACTCCCCTCCTGGACGTTGTGTGGGCGACGATCTACCAAGATGCAGAGTCACCAAAGGCCTTGAATTAATCCTTCCTCTTTTCCTTACCTTATGCCAAAATACCAACCCCTAGGGTTAGGGTTTGGCTCACCGCCTGCGACCCTTCAAGGAGAAGATGATGAAGCTGAGAAGAGGTGCTCTTCTCCTTCAGCACAGCCCACACCAACCTCTTCATTCTCTTCCTATCTCACGGCCAAAGGCTCGCATGAAAGCTGGACTCCTTCGGCCTCTCCCTTTGCCGGCGACAAACACCAAAGGGGAAGCCTTCCTCGCCGGCGCCCCACCCTCCGTCATCCTCTGCTTCCGCGCGCCACAAAAGAGAAGGGAACTTCTCTTTGTCCTATGCTTGACCGCAGCTAAGGATGTAGAAGAAGAGAGTGGAAGAAGAAGAGAAGGGAAGCTTCTCTTCTCCTCCACCGCCGGCGCCCGCACCTCACCTTGTGCCGCCATGTTTTCTTTCCTCCCTCCTTGTCGCGCACCAGCAAGGGTCGGAGCCAACTCCTCCCTTGCTCTGTGATCAAATGCACCCTTGAAGATGAAAAGAAGACCAAAGGAATAAGAGGAGAAAGTCCTCTTCTTCCACCGGTCGTCGGCGCCCTAGGTGAGAGAGAAGGGTAGGGAGAAAGAGAGAGGTAAGGGTTTTAATTAATTGGAAAATTTCCAATTAATTTTGGATTAATTCATTAACCTTGTATCATGACTCCTATGGGGTATTTATAGGGCTAAGGTAGGGACCATGAGGAGGTATTGGTTCTTGGCCTGCTAATGGATCCAAACCCAATCCATTAATGGTGATCCATTCCACTAAAGGATCCCATTGTACTTCCTCACCAACCCCCATATTTTCATATAAGCTCCACATATTACGAGTCATCCATCTCCCCATGTTTAAGATATCGTATGCCTGATAATTAATTTAATTTACTAATAATTAATTTAATTATCCTCTTGATCCTTGATTGGTACCACTCAACCTTTTCATAATGCCGGACCGTAGTCGACTTGCTAGATTTGACATGACGATCCTTTTGAGCTCACCAAGAGGGCATCATCATCCCGACTCAACAGGACATGGATTCCATCAATAATCAACAGCACATCATATTATTAATATTATCTCCCAACTTACTGGGCTATCGATCTAACAGAATAGATCTCACCCATTGATAAATCAAAGAAATAATAATTAGTAATATATGCCCGTCATTATTTCGGGATTAAGAGATCGTACTCTATAATATTTATCCGAGGTCCAATCCAATTTATGAAGTCAGTACAAAAATTGGATGACCTCACTTTCGGTCCTACTCAATGTACACTAAGTACACTAGTGTAATTCTATGGTTAAGATAAATCACACCTAATTACGCTACAACCATCCTGATGGTTTGTCCAACTTCATCTCAGTTGTGAGCCTATTTCTTATACTTCAACAAGGAACTTGATAACATGATCTTCTGTGCGACACCACAGACCATGTTATCTATAATGTCAAGTATCAGATATTTCGCGCACATACTAATATAAACATGCACTGTGTGATTTGTGATTCTCTTTAAAATATAGATGTATCCTAACCAAAAGCAAGGCTTTTAGTATACATCCTAACAATCTCCCACTTATACTCAAAGACTTTGTTGTTTTCAAAATGTCATACATCTGACCTATAGATCCTTCACTTGCCTAAAAGCTCTCGCTACTATGGCTTAGTGAAATGATCCACCTAGGTCATTTTCTGATGCATTCTATGTGTTTACTCGCCTTATGAACTCGTGATTCCATCGAGTTTGCAACTGCACCATTTTAATCACATCTAATGTGATATCCCTGAGCAAACCAAAAATCACATCGAAATCCATCTTGAGGTTTCTAAACCATGTAGCTATCATGGCTGCCATGCAGGCTGCTAAATATCCAGCCTCCATAGCAGCGTCCATCACGCAGCCACTGCGCATCACTCTACTATACAATGGTCCTACCTCATAAAAGTAAACACAAAACCCAAGGAATATTTATATATACCCCTATTTAGATTGGAATTTTGTATCTATATAATCCACAGGAAATAGGTCTGGCGGTAAATCAGCATATAGTCCTTAGTCCTTCTCAGGCACTAATACATGCTTTTACCGCATTCCAATTTTGTTGACCTGGGTTACTCTGATATCTGTTACTCATGCCCATGGCACAACATGTATGACCCGACCCATTTGGCGGCCCATTCGGCGACCCATTCGGTGACACCTTATTTTTCTATGGGTCGTCGACCGTCGACCGTGTCATTACCTTACTAGGTCTTCCCACCCCCTCGACAGTGAATTTTTGCCTTCCCCAGGATTCGAACCCTAGACCCAAGCTTATGTACTAGTTCTTTATGAATCCTGGTAACCAATTGAGCTAAGCTCAATTGGTTACCAGGATTCAAAAGGTACTAGTACTTAAGCTTGGGTCTAGGGTTCGAATCCTGGGGAAGGCAAAAATCCACTGTCGAGGGGGTGGGAAGACCTAGTAAGGTAACGACACGGTCAACGGTCGATGGTCGATGACCCACAGAAAAATAAGGGTTCGCCGAATGGGCCGCCAAATGGGTCGGGTCGTTACAATAAAAAGACGCCTTTTTATTGTAACGACCCGGCCCATTCGGCGGTCCATTCGGCGACCCCTTATTTTTCTATGGGTCATCGACCGTCGACCGTCAACCATGTCGTTACCTTACTAGGTCTTCCCACCCCTTGGACAGTGGATTTTTGCCTTCCCCAGGATTCGAACCCTAGACCCAGGCTTAAGTACTAGTTCCAAAAAGTTTCTCTCATAGGAAATTAGGTGAATTATTCCAAAAAGGGGTTGGAAGACTTGGGTATGTCTTAATCGTAGGTTTTGGCACATTAAAAGGGAATTAAGGAGAAAAAGGTGAAAATGAGGTTATAATTGATAAAATTAGGTTTTAATGTGCAAATATCATGCAATCCACTAATAGAAACGAATTGTGACCAGGTATTAGAAGATACATCAAGGAAAACCCACAATTAGAACTTTTGGGTTGAGTTTAAATGATGCATTTTAAAGAATGACGAGTTTCATGCCAATCTTGTGTTCCGAAGTACATTTGTTTGGAAACGTATTTTTACCAAGTAGACATTGGCCCCACAAATCTCTCCATAAAATTTCAAATTTTTCGAAGATTTGTGGAATCACTTAGGGATTTCTAGAAATGGGCTGAAAAACCTGAAAATCAGGTATCAGTCGACTGCTCCAGGGGCAGTCAACTGGTCTCAAGCTCAGAAACTCTCTGTGAGTTTTGGTAGTTGACTGCCATTTGGGCAGTCGACTGGTCCATGAGAGTTTGCAAAAAAAAAGGGAGTTTGGGTAGTGAGAAATTGCAAATTTGGACTATGGGATATGGTTTAGATTTAAAATTCATGTTTATAATGTAATATTCCTTGAAGTGTTATCCCATTATTTGATAAGGCTTTGTTGATATTATGGATAATTCAAGGAAGATTGATAAGAGATATATATTTGAGGATATTGAAAAGAAAGAGTTAAGGACAATTCCTTATGTAAATTGATGATGGTTAGAATTGACAAACACAAGGAATCATAAATAGAGTTCAAAATTGATACATAATGCCAATCTTTTAAGGAAATTAGAAAATTCAACCAAAGTCAAGCACATTTGATAATCTTAATCAAATCATATTTTTCTAGAATAAGGCATATCCTAGCGAATGTGCTTGCAAACATTTTAGTTTTTTTTGTGTTGTTGAGTTCTTTTTGGCACTAGGGATAAGGTTGCTTGGGGGCAATTCTTTAAGGGTGTCCAAGGGAAAAGAACTTGGTTGGGTAGAATCTAATTTGAGTCTATGGTGTCAAGCCGGTAGAACTTCACCTAGAAAAATCAAAAATTTTGAGAAGACATAGGTTAAGGGGGAGGTTGCCTCCTAGGTGCCTTAATTTTCATAAGAAATATTTGAGTTTTGTATCGAACATGGGAACAGTGATAGATATATGGTGAAATATATTTTTCCCAAGTAGGTATGGGTACCACAGAGTTCTCCACAAAATTTGAGAATTTTTGGAGAATTGTGGAATTTCTGACGCAATTCTGAAATTGGTAAGAAAACTGATAAATCAGAGTATCAGTCGACTGCCCTGGGGGCAGTCGACTGTCCAAGGCTGATGTTTGTATCAGCAGTTGGTTTGGGGTCCAAATTATAAGAAACAAGTGTATGGGGTATAGTACACTGTGTTTAGGATCATTGGGGATTAAAAGAACCAATAATTAGGATATTATTGGGGTCTTTTTGATGTATGGCAAAGGGGGAGAAATGTTGGGTTTATGTTGGGAAACCAAACATTCCTTTCCTTTGCAAGAAACCCTAGGTTTAAGGGGGAGTATGGCTGCTCAATTCTTGGCGTAAGGGGAACCTGGGAGAGGTTCTTAAAAATCCTTTGTAAGTCCAATGTAGGGGGAGTTTGGGAGAAGGTTTAAAAAGCCCGTGAAAAGTCCTAACTTGGAGTGTTAGGTGTTGAAAAATCCTAACTTGGAGGGTTAGGTGATGAAAATCGTAACTTAGAGGGTTAGGTGTAGAAAATTCCTAACTTGGAGGGTTAGGTATGGAAATCCTAACTTAGAGGGTTAGGTGTGGGATGCCTTGGGATAGAATCCATATATGCATTGCATATGCATGATTTTAGCATTGTTTTTGCTATTCACTACTATCTTGTTTCCCTAACTTAAACGTATTTGCAAATATCTAAAAGGGGGAGACTGTTGAAGCAATCTGTGGTCCGGAGTGACCAAGTGTTTTGTTGTTTGGGCAAAGGGTTTAAGTTAGGTTTACCCTTGTGTTCTTATATGTGTATGTTGAGTGTACAGGTTACACATATGGACTTGACTGGATGGCCTCGGTATGGTGAAGGGTGGCATGGAGACAAGCTGGAGGCTTGTGTGCACCCGAGGGACATTGGAGAGCAGAGACGATGAGCTGAGGGGTGCGGACTTCGAGGCATGCGTGAAGGATGGCATGGAGGCAAGCTAGAGGCTTGCGTGCATCCGAGGGACGGAAGCCGAAGATGAAGAGGGTGCGAAGGAAACAGTCGAGGCTGCGGATGAGGAGTCAGTCGAGTTGTGAGGGTACGAGTGTTGTGTGATTGTAGTAAGGAAAGTCCTAGGGTTCGATTGCGGAGTGCAATGTACTCGGGAAGGGAAACCCTAGGTGAGTGAGTAGGGCAGTCGACAAATAAAACTCACAGAAAGGTTTTGGCCTAGGACCAGTCGATTGCCCTGGGGCAGTCGACTGGTAGGTGGCTAGTGTGTTGGCTGAGAATTCAAACGTTGGGGTGCAATGGTCGAATTTCAGTGGCACCAGTCGACTGCCCTGGGGGCAGTCGATTGGTAGCGAGGGTTTTCAGCCCGAGTCCTATTTAAAGAGGACTTTGTGGTGGCTGAGATTTTTGATGAATCTTGTCTTGGTTAAAGGCAAGATAGTAGTCTTTGTGCTCAGATATTTGCTTGAGTTTGTGGCGAGGTTTCTCCACCCACAAGGAGCGACAGAGTTAGCCGGAGGTTATCCGGGGTGTGATCCACCGACGGATTCTTGGATTAGTCACCCGTCCAGGGTGGATACCAAGTAAATTTCGGTATTTGCAATGGTTAGTATTTGTTGTTTACTTTGTTTATTATTATTTCCGCTGTGCAACTAACCGTGTAGGAAGAAAGGGGTTCGAAAATCTCTATTCACCACCCCTCTAGCAACGTCGTCGATCTTTCATGAACACCTCCTTCAAGGTGGAGAAACCTTTACAAAAGACATCTTCTTCCTCTTTACAAGATTCGATGAAAAGCGAGAGGAATATTTGATCAAACGGGGCACGAACAACACTTCAGTACAGTAAAAAACCGTACCGTACTCGTGCTAAAAAGTCCCCTTTTATAAGAGAACAGGGACTGGTATAGCAATAAATGTCAGTCAACGGCTAGCCAACGACTAGTTTTGGGAGGTGACCAGTCGACTGCCCCTAGGACAGTCGACTGGTCCGTGCCTGAAAATTTTCTGTGAGTTTTAGCAGTCGATTGACTTCCTACCAGTCGACTTGTAACGCCCGTCTTTTTTCGGACCTTACGGTGTGGTGAGAGACGGCGTTACGCTAACATACATATAGGCATATGAACATCGTAATGCAACGAAATAATTTAAAACTTTATACCTACATGAAACTAACACTTGAATCATGTATACATGCCTTAACTATCATTCCTAAACATGGTGACATGGTAACTTAGCATATTAACATCATACGTAGCATCATTATATAAACATCACATAAGTCATCCATAAGAAACATAAGTAGCAAGTGTATCAAACCATCATAAGTATAGCATGAGACTTAAGAGGACAATGCAAAATATAGAACATGTGGCAAAGTATAAATATTAAAAGCTTTTCTTTTTCTTCTGCCATGTCACTGCCACACACACACTCTTGCCCCTCCTATTGCTTCCCTTAATATCCTCTTGCTTGATCTGCGGTAGAAGGAAGTAAGACTATAAGCACATAGGCTTAGTAAGACTCTTTCCTACTCACTAAAACCATGCATCGCATACATAAAATATATAACATGCTTAACATATAGAAGTTCTTGATACAAAACATAGGCATATAAAATACTTAACATAGCCTGGTCCTTGACTTAAACATAAACATAACATGGCATGGTTCTTGACATAAACATAAACATAACATGGCATGGTTCTTGACATAAACATAAACATAACATGGCATGGATGCATATCATGAATGGATGCATGAGTCAAATGCATATAACATAAGGATGCTTATTTGAAAATCATACTTATAAATACTTAAACATAATCATAACATCATTGGGGGTCCTCGGCTTGTACCACATACATACATCATATGCGCGCATCCCTAAGTAAATACGAGGTAGCTAGTCTCGACCTACTAGGGTAGGAACAACTACGATAGTTCCAAAAACCGAGGCGTTCTTAAGGTGCCCATCCTTGTTGGACAGCTACGGTAGTCCTAGAACCGTGGACAGCTATGGTAGTCCAGAACCGAGGCGTTCTTAAGGTGCCCATCCCTTGGACCCTTACTTCGGTCCGGTATAAGCCCATTCATAAAGTAAAATAACTTCACATGCTTCATCATTCATAGAACATACATACCATACTTAAAGACATGAACATAATCATGTTACATGAAGCATGACATAAAGCATACTTGACATTTCATCCTTCATACTTAATTCATAACATCATTATGCTCTAAAGGCATAAACATTATCTTCATTCATCATCTTCATTCATAAGACATGACATACATACATAATTATGCCTTAAGGCATAAACATCATCTTAGTTCATAAAGCTTGCATGATCATGGTACATAAGGTAAGCATGCATTTCATACATAGTACATGTCACTTAACATACATAATCATAGTATCTATCATAAACGTGCATGGGTAGGATTCATGTGAACATAATACATACTACCTAGGTTTATGGCATTCAACATAGAACATGCATAAGTCTACTTAACCATATATCTATCATAGGCGTTTACTTAAAATATGCATCATTTTACACAAACATGAGACCTTCTTCATAACACGTGTTCATGGCTTAGAACCTAAAACATTCACGAATGAAACCTACTAAACATGGTATCTAACATAAACATACAAAATCATGAAGCATAACACTTAAGGTTAGGGTTTTAGGTAACATAAAATTTATACCACATGCTTGAACCTATATATATACATCATAATAAGCCATAACAAGCATTCTTGAAACCCTAACTCAACCTAAACCCTAATTAGGGTGCTTGGCCGAAAGTTGGAAGAAGAGGGATCCTAACATATAAGATACCATAAGTGAAGAAAAACACATACATTACATACTATGCCATAGGAAGCCATTAGAACCCATGATTAGGGCTAACCCTAAGTTTTAGCCCTACAAATTGACCTTGGCCAAAACCCTATAGGGTCCCAAGTACATGAAAAAATTCATACAATTCCCAATTTACATCTAATACCTTACATACAACATCATAGGAAACCATTAGAACCTTTGCTTGGAGTTAGCCCTAACTCGTTGCCCTATAACCTAACTTGGCCAAAACTTACAAGGGTCTTGAGGCATGTAAAAATTCACATAAATCACCATTAACATCCCTTGCATCATGAGAAAATATAAGAAATATTATTAGAGAGTTAGATCCAATCCTAGCCATGGAAACATGTTGGTGGCCGAAACTTGTATAGGACTTTAGTGTGCTACAAAATTTCCCCAAGTCATAATTTATCCTTTATTTATCATAAGAAAACATTAGGGAGCATGAGTGAGGATTTACATCATCCCCAAACCTAAATACAAGGCTTGGCCGAAACCCTAGAACCCAAACCTCATGGTTTTCTCAACTTAGAACCTAAACACAAACTTAAATCATGATAGACATCAAGGAAAATAATCATACCATAGGTGAGGGAGTCTTACCCTTGGTGTCTTGGTTATAGACCCTAAATAGAGAAGAGGATGAAGACCTTGTTGTCCCTTGATCACCACTAGCCCTTGTAGCCTTGTAGGAAGCCTTGGATCTTCAAGAGAGAGTCCCCTTGTGAAACTTTTCCAAGGGAGAAAACCCCTTGTGGGTTTCGGCTAGGAGGAGGAAGAAGGAGAGAGGGAAGCTTTGATGGAAGAGAAGAGGAGGAGAAACTATAACTTAAGTGATAAGTTATCTCTTCATTTCCCCATCCCTCTCTTATATACTAAGCAAGGGGGCATGTGAAGGGGCATGGTGCCTCTTTTTGGTTAGTACATGCATAGTGATACACTAGGTCCAAGGTTCAATCCTTGGTGCATGGACTTCCTTTTTATTACTTTTATAATTATTTTTGCCAAGGCCCATATAAGAGCCCACTAAGGCCCATGTTAATATCTCCAATTGAAATCCATTTCTATTTATGATAAAATTTTACCTAAGGTCCCTTAATGGCCATGGTATTAGAAGGGCCCATGTAAGACCCATTCTTACTTAGCTTCTTAATCTATATGGAAAATCATGGATAGTCATGCCAAGGTTCATACTAGTATCCTTATGTTCCTCGTGAATCTATCTAGGCATGATCAATATTTTAAAGAAAATATTGAGAAAATTTTACGGGTAGTTACACGACTGCCCAGCCTCTCCACTCACTTACAATCACTCCAAACACTCTCCTTCACGTATGCCTTCAGGTATGCTCCCTTGGCTTGCCCCTTGAAGTCTTCTTCCTCTGGCTATCGTCCCTCGGATGTGCATACAAGCCTTCCTTGGCTTGCCTCCATGCTACCCTTCACGTGTGCCCTTGAAGTCCACTTCCCGGCTTGCCCTTGGAGCTCTCCTCCCTTGGCTCTCGTCACTCGGATATATTCTCCATGTGTGATTCTTCATGTCCTGCAAACTCAATCACACATATCAAATACAACACAACACCCTAACCTTAAACATATTGGCACACACACATCAAAATCATGATCTTCCCGATCATTCTTGGGCATATTGCCTCAACAATCTCCCCTTTTTGATGTGTGGCAATATGTTTAAGTTAGGGAATAAATAATAACCAGTTGACAATAGTAAATAGCAATTGAAAAACAAGACATAGTAAAACCTTAGAGGAAACTCCCCCTTAACCCATGTCTTCTCCCATTTTTCAATTCTTATCATGAACCAAAATTAAACCATAAGTTAAGTTGCAAACCTAACTTAACAACAAGCAACAGCAATTAAAAATATAAGACATAGCAAAACCTAAGAGGTAACCTCCCCCTTAACCTATGCCTTCATCCATTTCTAAATTTTCATCATACTCCAAGATTTAAGCTAAACATCTAACTTAAATCACCCATTTTAAGCTAAAAATCTAACTTAAATCACTCATTCTCTCCCTTTGACACCATCAAAACGATTGCCCCAAGCAACCTTAACACATGGCATCAAATGGGAGAATTTTGGATTTCTGAAAAAAAATCAAAATCTAAGATCAGTCATGCCAGTCGACTGCCCATGGGGCAGTTGACTGATACTCAGTAAGTTCGATTTTTCAGCATCTGAGCAGAATTTTAGAAACCTCCAATTAATTTCAATAAATTCCAAAAATTATAAAAATTTGATGGCATGCTTGATATAATATACTCTATCAAGGAAAAATACCAGTTCATGAAAAATTTCAAACATGCGTGACTTTTGACAAAAGTTTAAAAATTTTGAAAACCACTAAGTTTGTATCAAAATCTCAACCTAGTTTTGTAATCATTTATCTTCTAAGCTTATGGCAAAACAAATAAGACATGAAATAATTTTCAAATGTTTAAAATGTCCAACCATGATCTTTGGGCAAAATGCCTATTAATTGAACATATGTCTTCCTCATAGTTGGTCTATTTTCAATAATTTTGATACATTTATTGATTCAACACTATGCCACAAGCACAAGTGTACACCACCTTCTTAATCTACTATCCCAAGGTTCATCCTAGACTTCTACAAAATACATACCAAGGCCTCTTCTTAAGGATGTAAACTCTGATTCGGGAAGAGGCTTGGTGAAATATCGGCAAGGTTTGACTTTAACTCAACATAGTGCAAGTCTATGTCACCCCTTGCTACATGGTCCCTAATGAAGTGATGCTTCACTTCAATGTATTTTGTTCTAGAATGGTGAACCGGATTCTTAGTCAAATTGATTGTGCTTACATTAACACACAAGACTTTTACTTTGGAATAATGTAACTCATAATCTTCTAAAGTGTGCATGATCCAAAGTATTTGGGATACATAACCACCTATTGCCACATATTCGGCCTCCGTTGTTGATAGGGCAACACATGGTTGTTTCCTACTACCCCAACTAACTAAAGAAGACCCAAGAAATTGGCATCCCCCACTAGTACTCTTCCTATCTAGTTTACACCCCGCATAGTCCGAGTCGGTGTATCCAATAAGATCAACATTTGGGGTTCTAGGATACCAAAGCCCGACATTGAGAGTACCTTTAACATACCTTAGGATCCTCTTTACTACTGCCAAATGGGACTCTTTGGGACATGATTGGTACCTTACACACATACCTACCGTAAATAGTATATCGGGTCTACTAGCGGTTAGGTACAGTAGACTTCCAATCATGTTCCTATATTGTTTTGAGTCTACCATTTTTCCTTCAAGGTCACTATCCATTTTCACATTTGTTCCTATAGGGGTAGATGCTACCTTAGCATTTTCAAGTCCAAATTTCTTTAGCATTTCTCTAGCATACTTGGTTTGAAATACATGTGTCCCTTCATTAGTTTGCTTAACTTGGAGACCTAAAAAGAAAGTTAACTCTCCTACAAGTCTCATCTCAAATTCATCTTCCATACACATGATGAACTCTTGTAGAATATCACTATTTGTTGACCCAAAGATAATATCATCTACATACACTTGGGCAACAAATATGTCCTTATCCTTAGATTTTAAGAACAAAGTTGGGTCAAGTGTTCCTCTCCTAAAACCCTTAGACACTAGAAATAAAGAAAGTCTTTCATACCAAGCCCGGGGAGCTTGTCTCAATCCATATAAGGCTTTTCTCAATTTGTAAACGTGACTAGGATAGTTTGGGTCTTCAAACCCGGGGGGTTGTTCTACATAGACCTCTTCCTTAATGACCCCATTAAGGAATATCGACTTCACATCCATTTGATGAAGTGTAAATCTCATGTGAGCGACATAGGCTAGTAGAATTCTAATGCACTCTAATCTAGCTACGGGGGCATAGGTCTCATCATAGTCTAGTTCCTCAACTTGGTTAAACCCCCTAGCTACCAATCTAGTCTTGTTCCTAGTAATCTTGCCTTGATCATCTAGCTTGTTCCTAAAGACCCATCTAGTGGTGATAATGGTGTTATCATTGGGCCTAGGAACCAACTCCTAAACTTCACTTCTTTAAAATTGATTTATCTCTTCTTGCATGGCTAAGACCCAATCCACATCACCTAATGCTTCATCAATAGATTTAGGTTCTAATTGAGAGATCAAAGTAATTTGACTACTTTGATGTCTAAAATAGGACCCAGTCCTTACCCCTTGAGTGACATTGTGACGACCCGACTTCTCTTTCTTAAGGCAGACGTCACTTTTACTTAACCTTAACTTAACCTTATCCTTAGCCTTAGGTTACAACTACTTGACTTCCCTTAACTTGGTTTAAAATGTTTTTTTTTTCAATGGCACTAGTCGACTGCTAGAAGGCCAGTCGACTGGTGTCAGCCACAGAAGCTTTCTGTGCGCGGCACCAGTCGACTGGCGTCTTGGCAGTCGACTGGTGCATCGAACAGAAGGGTTCTGTTCCATATGGCAGTCGACTGGTATCTGAACTAGTCGACTGGCACGCCTGAAAGCTGCAGTTTCAGACCTGGGAAATCCTTTCAAGGGTCCATAATTCATACACTTCTAAAGCATATAGATAAATAACTCCAAATATATACTCTATACTAGTTTTATAAACATCTTAGCAACCCAAAACAAACCCATTAACTTGCAATTAGGATCTCTACGGAATTTAAGAAACTATCAAAACATATGAAATCTATGTTAGTGATATGAGAGAAGTGTCCTAAGGCAATCACCTTATGATTGTAAACATTTATTTCAATAAATGATGATTCACTATTTGAGTATACATGTTTGTGTATTTGATTGGGATCATAAACTCATCTATTGAATGTCCGCCATACAGTTCACAGCATAAGAGAATTTGTGATGGGATCACAACTAGTGATTATCTCTAAATGTGCAAATGTGAAGTGTTGGAAATATCCCTAGTCGATGAATTGATAAATACGGACATTATCAATTCTGTCGAGACTAGCATGGGTTATTCTCTATTCAGCTGATTCTCACTGGCTGGTGACATTGGGATGTCCGGAGATAAACATGGATGCTAGTTAAGGGAACTAGTTCATTGGAGTGACTAGCTGTAAGACTTCATATGGGAATCTACATGTAGATATGTCAATGAAGATCTTACTGCGGCTTAAGTGCGATGTTCCTTTGACTTGCGGTGTTCAAGTCATCTTGGTCATAGAGACTTATACTTTGACATCTTAAGCAACCATCTCCAAGGAGGTGTGGACCCAGGATGATCGGGTATAAGCCGAAGTGCCCGAAGATGTTTGAACAGCCTACAAAGGATTCACCACTCCTTGCGAGGAGATATATACCCAGGCCTATCGTCGGATTGTTACTCAAAGCCTCTGGCCAGAGCATATCATGTTTAGAGTGAGAGTCTCTAAAATACATGAGAGTAATTAGAAATCCAAAGGACGAGTAAGACATTACTTGGGCTAGGTGTGACGTAGTCAGCCTAGTGGGGACTGACACCATTGACCGTGTCCTGAACCAAGTGGGTATAAGGTGGTGAAGGGAATGGGGCACGATTCATTAGAGCTGCTGAAGGGTTTCAGAATAATTTCTTCTGAGGTCAAACCGTTGATCTTTCGATTAATTGGGGATTATGATGTACTACTAGGTGCCACTCATGATCGTTCTATAATTAGTTAATTATAGACGGCCAACATAAATCGAAAGCCTATTTAGTCACACGCACTACGAGTAATCCGAGGGATTTAAAACGAGTTGAAAATTAGATTTTCCGATCAAGAGAAATAAGTCGAATCTGAGTTAGTCAGAGGCGCAATGGAAGCTAAAAATGGCTAAGTCTTTTGAAGGCTTTTTGGGCGAATTAAATGAGTTTAATTCGCGGCGGTTCGGGTTGGTTTGGCCGGCCAAAGAGGGTGCCAAACCCCCCTTGGGTGGCTGGCCACAATAGAGGAGAAAACCATTTAATTTTGGTTTAATTAATAAGATAAATCCAGCGCGATTTATTTTATAAATTATGGATAAATAAATTTAATAAATAAATTTATATAAATAAATTTATAGAAATTTATTCCTTTTATGGAAGATTAAAATAATCCATGAATTAGTTTATTTTAATTTTATAAAATCAATTATGAATTGATTTTTCCATAATAAGAAAGTTTATAAATTTCTTATAAAATTTATTCTATAATTTAAAGAGAAGAAGAATTTGTTTTATTATAAATTGGTTATAATAAAACATGGTTTAAACGGAATAATTCATAAAAAAATTTATAGGATAAATTTCTTATGATAATTAATTAGTTTTATTATAAAGTTAGTTATAATAAAATTCATAAGAGAATTTATAGGATAAATTTCTTATGATAACTAATTTGTTTTATTATAAATTAGTTATAATAAGACTAGGCTTAAACGGAATAATTAATAAGAAAATTTATAAGATAAATTTCTTATAACTAATTTCGTTAATTCCGTTAATTCGATTTAGAGGGAGACTTAGCAAAGGAGTTGCTACTATATAAAGGAACCAAAGGCTAGCCCTTATTCCCAATCAACTAATCTAGTTGTGAAGAGCTCTCCCTCTCTATATTCTCTTCTCCTTCCCTTCTCTACACCTAGGGCCGGCGCCCACCAAGGAGACCTAGGGCCGGCGCCCACCTTCCTCCATCTAGGGCCGGCGCAACCCTCTCCTCCCCTTGAGGTTGGCGTGATCTAACAAGAAGAAGAAGAACCCGAACAAGAAGAAGAAGCGGATAGCGACTCCTCTCTTCTCGGAATTCGATTCCGTTACTTCGTTAGTTAGTTTCCTATCTTTTCTCTTGTTCTTCTAGTTGTGCCTTTAGAGAATCTAGTAGTTCTCGTCGGCACAAAACTCGTGACTTTGCGAAGTCATCCCGAAGAGAACTCGGCGTAGACGCGAATAGAGGCGAAGCTTCCAAGGGACGCTACGGTTGGATCTCGTCCCTTTCTTCGAGTTACGCGAGGTATAAAAGTAAATTAGTTTACTTTTTCACAAACTTTTATTTTATGATTATGTCGATACACTCTAAGGTTGCATGCTAGATACGAAGTTAAAATAATTTAGGAAATTATTTTATGCAAATTCTTCCGCTGCACGTAAAAATTTAAAATTTTACGAACTCGTATCCTTGTCGACATGCACCCGGTCCCAACAGTGGTATCAGAGCCGGTTAGTGTTCGACTTAATCATATAATTGTTTTGTGAAAAACTTTGTCATGATCTCAATTTCGGAAAAAATTTTCAATTATGGAAACTTTCAAATTATAATAAATTTTAGATTTAGGAATTTCAATGTTTGGAAATCGTCATGAAATTTCTCAAACGTTTGAAATTTTCTAGTTTCTGAAATTTTATAATAATTGTGAAAACTTCTCATCTTTGGAAACTTTCCAATTTTGGAAAATTTTCTATTTTAGAAATTTTCCAATTTTGGAAATATTAAGTTTCCTTTGTACCAGAAACTTACAATTATTCTGAAAATCAATTTTCGAAATCTCGCAATTTTGGGCACTTTCTTTTAAAAAAGTCTAGACAAATTCATGGACAGTTAATTGACAATTAAATTTGAATTGGTTTTTAAATTGACAACAAAATCTTTATTTTGGATGAGCCTCGGGGAGCCGTCCAATTTAAAGTTAGTTGTTGTAATTTAATTTCCCAATTTTTAATTGAAATTGTCATGTTTGATTGGATTGAGCCTCGGGGAGCCGTCCAATTGGATTTACAACACATTACTTTTCTTTGGGTATCTGAGCTCGGGGAGCCACCCTTAGAAAATAATTTGTTGTAATTAATTAAATCCATGAATAAAATATGTTTAAGAGGTGATGCTCTTACATATTGTTGTCTCCAAAATTAATTAGGAAAATGGTTTCCTATAGAGTTTCTTAAATGAGATTTTCATGAAAATAATATGTAGTTGAATTAAGGGATTTGTTCTTAATTTAATAAGATTTGATTTAGAGAAATCAAAGTCTTGAACATATTATTTCCGAAATTAATTATGACAATTTAGGAAATTGTTTCCCAAAACAATTCCTTTAATTAAGTATGAAATTGGAATTAGGAAATCCGGTTCCTAATTCAATTCATGAGACTTGATAAATTAAGTCACATACATACTTATTAAGGAAATCGTTAGTCATGACATAATTTATGTCATGAATGTGCTTAGAAAGAAATGAGACCCAAACCCCTTACAAAATATTAAGGCCAACACCTTCCATTAATATGGTTAGAATCGGAGTTTTGTTTCTCGTTTGGGTTGATGGACACATCCATGCCCGACTTGAACCTCAACATGTTCAAACCATGGAATTAGTTTATGAATAATATAGTTGGAGTCAGAGGTCAATCATTAGTTTTGGTGTTGGACACATCCAAGCCTGACTAAGCGGTTGAATGATCCCAACCATATTAAAACTATTTCTTGATTAATGGGTCAGCCTTAAGCTTGGAGCATCGATTTGTTGTGCCACAGCCAAGGTCGATGTAAAGAGAGGTGCAGTTGGGTGCTATGTATAATGATACATACTTGTTAATGAGTTAACAACCCAATGTTTTATGCAAACATTCAATTAGTTGATAGCATAATGTGATAGTTACATATTGTGATATGT
>JAGFNQ010003981.1:0-71999 GCA_024364735.1 Boesenbergia rotunda | reverse complement strand
CTTGAGTCCTTGAAGAAGAAGGCATCCGATGCCCCGTCCTCTTCAGGTATCTTCGTTATTGAATGTCACTCTATTTCCTCAAATACCTGGGTACTTGATACTGGGTGTAGCTCACATATATGTAATGACATACAGGGGCTAAGGAATAGAAGAAGACTCGTCAAGGGAGAACCAGATTTGCGAGTTGGAAATGGAGCAAGGATTGCTGCTGTTGCCATCGGAACATATTTGGTAAAGCTCCTGACTGGACGCATCTTAGAATTGGATAATTGTTATTTCGTTCCTTCGTTAATAAAGAACATTGTATCTATTTCATGTTTGAATGAAAAGGGTTATCATTTAACTTTTAGTAACAATTGTTGTTACATAACTTTAAATGGCGTTCTATATGGGAATGGAACTTTGTGCAATGGCATCTACATGTTAGATTTATCCAGTGACATTTTCAATATCGAAGTTAGCAACAAACGTGCTCGAATAGATAATCAAATAAACTCCTACACTTGGCATTGCCGTCTTGGCCATGTAAGTAAGAAACGCATGACCGAATTGCACCGATGTGGAATTTTGGAATCATTTGAACCCGATTCATTTGATACATGCGAATTGTGCTTAAAAGGCAAGATGACCAAATTACCCTTTACCGGAAAAGGTAATCTAGTGGGAGAATTGCTTGGTCTAATACATACTGATGTATGTGGACCAATGTCAACTCTTGCACAAGGAGGCTATAGCTACTTCATCACCTTTATCGATGATCACTCACGATTCGGGTACGTGTTCTTGATGAAACACAAATCTGAAGCCTTTGAGAAATTCAAAGAGTTCAGAAATGAAGTAGAGAAACAGCTTGGCAAAAGTATTAAAATACTTCGATCCGATCGGGGTGGTGAATACTTAAGTCAAGAGTTTCAAGATTATCTAAGGGACAATGGGATATTATCCCAATGGACTCCGCCATATACACCACAGCATAATGGTGTATCTGAGAGGCGAAACCGAACCTTGATGGACATGGTTAGGTCGATGATGAATCATGCAACTCTTCCAAAATCCTTTTGGGGTTATGCACTTAAGACAGTTGTTTATTTATTAAACAGAGTCGCGACCAAGGTAGTCTCAACTACTCCATATGAGACGTGGAATAGTAAGAAACCTCACTTAACTCACCTTAAGATATGGGGTTGTCCTGCTTATGTGAAGCGGGTTGTATCAGACAAATTGGATGCTAAGTCTGATAAATGTCTATTTATTGGATACCCTAAGGAAACGAAGGGTTACCGATTCTATCATCCCTTGGAACAAAAGGTGTTTGTTTCAAGGCATGCAGTATTTCTAGAAAAAGAATTTCTTTTACAAGAAAATAGTGGGAGTGACATTGAACTTGATGAAGTTCAAGAAACTCCAATAGACATTACAGAGACACCGAGTCTAGGCCCACAACCGATAATTCATAATGATGAGCTATCAGTTGAACCTAAAACTACACCACCTCTTCGTAGGTCTGATAGGACACGCAACATTCCAGAGAGATACAGATTTCTCGTAAGTGAATCGAACGACGTGTTGCTCATTAGAGATGACGAACCTATCAATTATGAAGATGTTCTGAAAAATTCAGAAAGGGACAAATGGCTTGAAGCCATGAAGTCGGAAATGGATTCCATGTACGAAAATCAAGTATGGGACTTGGTTAACCCACATGAAGGGATTAAACCCATAGGGTGCAAGTGGGTTTTCAAGAAGAAAACCGATATGGAAGGTAATGTTGTTACCTTTAAGGCTAGATTAGTGGCAATGGGATATCGTCAAAAATAAGGAATTGATTATGACGAAACCTATTCGCCAGTAGCTATGCTTAAATCCATTCGGATGCTCCTAGCCATAGCAGCTCATTATGATTATGAGATTTGGCAAATGGATGTGAAAACAGCTTTCCTTAACAGAAACCTGCTTGAGGATGTATACATGAAACAGCCTGAAGGTTTCACATCGGTTGATAAAACCAAGGTATGCAAGCTTCGACGATCCATATATGGACTGAAGCAAGCATCTAGGAGCTGGAACATCCGTTTTGATGAGACAATCAAAAAGTTTAATTTCTCACAAAATCCTGATGAACCTTGTGTGTACAAGAAGGTTAGTGGGAGTGCAGTCGTATTCCTAGTATTATATGTCGACGACATCTTACTTATATGAAACGATATTTCAGTCTTACAGACAGTTAAAATTTGGTTATCCAAAACTTTCTCCATGAAAGTCCTGGGAGAAACAACCTATATTCTTGGGATTAGAATCTATAGAGATAGATCAAAACGGTTGCTTGGTCTTTCGCAGTCTACATATATAGACCGAGTGCTAAAAAGGTTTAGCATGTCGGAATCCAAGAAAGGTTACCTTCCCATTAGGCATGGGATCAACCTTTCAATGTCTATGTGTCCGCGCACAAAAGACGAGAGGATTTCCATGAATAAGATTCCCTATGCATCCACGATAGGATCTATCATGTATGCTATGTTATGTACTAGTCCTAATGTATCGTATGCTTTGAGCATCACAAGCAGATACCAGTCGGATCCAGGAATGGATCACTGGGCAGCTGTTAAGACAATCCTTAAGTACTTAAGAAGAACTAAGGATGTGTTCCTAATATATGAAGAAGGAGATATGGTAATACGTGGGTATACAGATGCCAGTTTCCAGATAGATAAGGATGACTCCAAATCGCAGTCTGGATACGTATTTACTTTGAATGGAGGCGCAGTAAGTTGGAAAAGTTCCAAACAAGACACCGTAGCGGATTCCACCACAGAAGCGGAATATATCGCAGCTTCGGAAGCAGCAAAGGAAGCAGTCTGGATCAAGAAGTTCATCTCTGAACTTGGCGTGGTTCCAACCATTGATGATGCAGTGCTGGTTTACTGTGACAACAATGGATCTATTGCACAAGCAAAGGAACCAAGGTCTCATCAGCGATCCAAACACGTGCTTCGCCGCTATCATCTGATCAGAGAGATTATAAGTAGGAATGACATACAAATTGATAGAGTTCCCACTGAATGGAATATAGCGAATCCTTTAACTAAGGCCTTGCCTCAAAGCAAGTTTGAGGGTCATGTTAGAGCCTGTGGTATTGGATACCGTAGCGATTGGCATTAGGCCAAGTGGGAGTTTGTTAGTGATATGAGAGAAGTGTCCTAAGGCAATCGCCTTATGATTGTAAACATTTATTTTAATAAATGATGATTCACTATTTGAGTATACATGTTTGTGTATTTGATTGGGATCTTAAACTCATCTACTGAATCTCCGCCATACAGTTCACAGCATAAGTGAATTTGTGATGGGATCACAACTAGTGATTATCTCTAAATGTGCAAATGTGAAGTGTTGGAAATATCCCTAGTCGATGAATTGATAAATACGGACATTATCAGTTCTGTCGAGACTAGCATGGGTTATTCTCTATTCAGCTGATTCTCACTGGCTGGTGACATTGGGATGTCCGGAGATAAACATGGATGCTAGTTAAGGGAACTAGTTCATTGGAGTGACTAGCTGTAAGACTTCATATGGGAATCTACATGTAGATATGTCAATGAAGATCTTACTGCGGCTTAAGTGCGATGTTCCTTTGACTTGCGGTGTTCAAGTCATCTTGGTCATAGAGACTTATACTTTGACATCTTAAGCAACCATCTCCAAGGAGGTGTGGACCCAGGATGATCGGGTATATGCCGAAGTGCCCGAAGATGTTTGAACAGCCTACAAAGGATTCACCACTCCTTGCGAGGAGATGTATACCCAGGCCTATCATCGGATTGTTACTCAAAGCCTCTGGCCAGAGCATATCATGTTTAGAGTGAGAGTCTCTAAAATACATGAGAGTAATTAGAAATCCAAAGGACAAGTAAGACATTACTTGGGCTAGGTGTGACGTAGTCAGCCTAGTGGGGACTGACACCATTGACCGTGTCCTGAACCAAGTGGGTATAAGGTGGTGAATGGAATGGGGCATGATTCATTAGAGCTGCTGAAGGGTTTCAGAATAATTTCTTCTGAGGTCAAACCGTTGATCTTTCGATTAATTGGGGATCATGATGTACTACTAGGTGCCACTCATGATCGTTCTATAATTAGTTAATTATAGACGGCCAACATAAATCGAAAGCCTATTTAGTCACACGCACTACGAGTAATCCGAGGGATTTAAAACGAGTTGAAAATTGAATTTTCCGATCAAGAGAAATAAGTCGAATCTGAGTTAGTCAGAGGCGCAATGGAAGCTAAAAATGGCTAAGTCGTTTGAAGGCTTTTTGGGCGAATTAAATGAGTTTAATTCGCGGCGGTTCGGGTTGGTTTGGCCGGCCAAAGAGGGTGCCAAACCCCCCTTGGGTGGCTGGCCACAATAGAGGAGAAAACCATTTAATTATGGTTTAATTAATAAGATAAATCCAGCGCGATTTTTTTTATAAATTATGGATAAATAAATTTGTATAAAGAAATTTATATAAATAAATTTATAGAAATTTATTCCTTTTATGGAAGATTAAAATAATCCATGAATTAGTTTATTTTAATTTTATAAAATCAATTATGAATTGATTTTTCCATAATAAGAAAGTTTATAAATTTCTTATAAAATTTATTCTATAATTTAAAGAGAAGAAGAATTTGTTTTATTATAAATTGGTTATAATAAAACATGGTTTAAACGGAATAATTTATAAGAAAATTTATAGGATAAATTTCTTATGATAATTAATTAGTTTTATTATAAAGTTAGTTATAATAAAATTCATAAGAGAATTTATAGGATAAATTTCTTATGATAACTAATTTATTTTATTATAAATTAGTTATAATAAGACTAGGCTTAAACGGATAATTAATAAGAAAATTTATAAGATAAATTTCTTATAACTAATTCCGTTAATTCCGTTAATTCGGTTTAGAGGGAGACTTAGCAAAGGAGTTGCTACTATATAAAGGAACCAAAGGCTAGCCCTTATTCCCAATCAACTAATCTAGTTGTGAAGAGCTCTCCCTCTCTATATTCTCTTCTCCTTCCCTTCTCTACACCTAGGGCCGGCGCCCACCAAGGAGACCTAGGGCCGGCGCCCACCTTCCTCCATCTAGGGCCGGCGCAACCCTCTCCTCCCCTTGAGGTTGGCGTGAGCTAACAAGAAGAAGAAGAACCCGAACAAGAAGAAGAAGCGGTTAGCGACTCCTCTCTTCTCGGAATTCGATTCCGTTACTTCGTTGGTTAGTTTCCTATCTTTTCTCTTGTTCTTCTAGTTGTGCCATTAGAGAATCTAGTAGTTCTCATCGGCACAAAACTCGTGACTTTGCGAAGTCATCCCGAAGAGAACACGGCGTAGACGCGAATAGAGGCGAAACGTCCAAGGGACGCTACGGTTGGATCTCGTCCCTTTCTTCGAGTTACGCGAGGTATATAAGTAAATTAGTTTACTTTTCCGCAAACTTTTATTTTATGATTATGTCGATACACTATAAGGTTGTATGCTAGATACAAAGTTAAAATAATTTAGGAAATTATTTTATGCAAATTCTTCCGCTGCACGTAAAAATTTAAAATTTTACGAACTCGTATCCTTGTCGACATGCACCCGGTCCCAACAATCTATACTAGAGTTTGTACTCAACTTTGTCTCTATACAAAGTTTAAACAAAATCATTACGTTCTACCAATCCAAAACACCAACCACAAGTTTCTATAAGACTTAACCCAAAGATCTCTCCCACGGTTCCACCGCCACTGAACATCAATGCAAGTCACGTTCGCCTCCTTAGCTTATGCTTTTTCTTTACCTTTATCTCCAATAGAAGAAAATGCAACTAATAAGCGATTCGCTTAGTAAGTAAATCCTAACTCACAAATCCATGCGATCAATGACAAACATGCTCTTTTCAAAGAATGCTCGCTTCAAAATACATGCACTTGGAAATACTTGCACATGGGAACTTTCTTATAATTATCATGCTCAATCATGCTTGAAAACATTTACTTACATTAAAACACTTGCAAACATAACATGCTCATGATTTCTTTTGAGACTTGATACTTATACGTTTCCATACTTTAAAACACTAACTTCCTTGCTCTTGCTTTTTAACATGCTTGTAACATAACAACGTTAACATACATAACAAAACATGTACTTAACTGAAAACACTTACATATACTCATATACTTCAAAATAATAATCAACTTTCTAGGCCTTGACATTGTACCTGGTATTAATGTACCAATGCGCGCATCCCTAATAGGTTTCGGGATAGCTAGCCACCACACCCTATTAGAGCTTCTTTCTAACTTTCTGTGGGCCTCTCATTTGCTCAGTACATGTCACTTTACAAAAGTAAAATACTTTCTTACTCATACTGTTTATACTTATCAAGCTATCTCTTTTTTTTCATAAATCTGGCACTACAAACCTTTACCTTTCTTACTTGGAACTTTCATCGAGCACCTTGCGTGCCCTTAACCCAAAACTCATTTTTGGGACTTTTCAAGAACTTGGTCTTATCATGCTTAGATTCACATACACAAAACCTACTCAAGGTTAAGCTTTATAATAAGAAATATGTCTTCTTGAGAAATTGAAACACACAATTTACAATAGTCTTAAAGCATGCACTTAGATCACAAAACATAGTTCTACAACGAGAAATACATGACTAAACTACTTCAATTGCAGTGAGTGATCAACTTACCCCCCTTTTCTTGAAGAAAACTCACTAAGTATATAGTAACATCATAGCGTAGGACCCCTTTTCTCTTCCTTGTGAGAAACTTCACTCCTTGGCCCTAGGGAAGAAACCCTAGGTTCTTGTAACGACCCGGCCCATTTGGCGGCCCATTTGGCGGTCTCGACCGTCGACCGTCGACCGTGCCGTTACCAATACTAGGTCTTCCCACTCCTGGGCGTGGATTTTTGCCTTCCCAGGATTCGAACTCTAGACCCAGGCTTAAATCTAGTTCTTTGTGAATCCTGAATACCAATTGAGCTATAGCTCAATTGGTATTCAGGATTCACAAAGAACTAGATTTAAGCCTGGGTCTAGAGTTCGAATCCTGGGAAGGCAAAAATCCACGCCCAGGAGTGGGAAGACCTAGTATTGGTAACGGCACGGTCGACGGTCGACGGTCGAGACCGCCAAATGGGCCGCCAAATGGGCCGGGTCGTTACAGTTTATCTTGAGTCCTTGAAAGAGAATGCATCCGATGCCCCATCCTCTTCAAGTATCTTCGTTATTGAATGTCACTCTATTTCCTCAAACACCTGGGTACTTGATACTGTGTGTAGCTCACATATATGTAATGGCATACAAGGGCTAAGGAATAGAAGAAGACTCGTCAAGGGAGAAGCGAATTTGCGAGTTGGAAACGGAGCAAAGATTGCTGTTGTTGCCATCGGAACATATTTGCTAAAGCTCCCTACAGGACGTGTCTTAGAATTGGATAATTGTTATTTTGTTCCTTCGTTAATAAAGAACATTGTATCTATTTCATGTTTGAATGAAAAGGGTTATCATTTAACTTTTAGTAACAAATGTTGTTACATAACTTTAAATGGCGTTCTTTATGGGAATGGAACTTTGTGCAATGGTATCTACACGTTAGATTTATCCAGTGACGTTTTCAATATCGAAGTTAGCAACAAACGTGCTCGAATAGATAATCGAATAAACTCCTACACTTGGCATTGTCGTCTTGGCCATGTAAGTAAGAAACGCATGACCGAATTACACCGATGTGGAATTTTAGAATCATTTGAACCCGGTTCATTTGATACATGCGAATCATGCTTAAAAGGCAAGATGACCAAATTACCCTTTTTCGGAAAAGGTAATCCAGTGGGAGAATTGCTTGGTCTAATACATACTGATGTATGTGGACCAATGTCAACTCTTGCACAAGGAGGCTATAGCTACTTCATCACCTTTATCGATGATCACTCACACAAATCTGAAGCCTTTGAGAAATTCAAAGAGTTCAGAAATGAAGTAGAGATACAGCTTGGCAAAAGTATTAAAATACTTCGATCCGATTGGGGTGATGAATACTTAAGTCAAGAGTTTCAAGATTATCTTAGGGACAATGGGATATTGTCCCAATGGACTCCGCCGTATACAACACAGCATAATGGTGTATCTGAGAGGCGCAACCGAACCTTGATGGACATGGTTAGGTCGATGATGAATCATGCAACTCTTCCAAAATCCTTTTGGGGCTATGCACTTAAGATAGCTGTTTACTTGCTAAACAGAGTCCCGACCAAGGTAGTCTCAACTACTCCATATGAGACATGGAATAGTAAGAAACCCCACATAACTTACCATAAGATATGGGGTTGTCCTGCTTATGTGAAGAGGATTGTATCAGACAAATTGGATGCTAAGTCTGATAAATGTCTATTTATTGGATACCCTAAGGAAACGAAGGGTTACCAATTCTATCATCCCTTGGAACAAAAGGTGTTTGTTTCAAGGCATGCTGTATTTCTGGAAAAGGAATTTTTTTTACAAGAAAACAGTGGTAGTGGCATTGAACTTGATGAAGTTCAAGAAACTCCAATAGACATTACAGAGACACCTAATCTAGACCCACAACCAATACCTCATAATGATGAGCTATCAGTTGAGCCTAAGACTACACCACCTCTTCGTAGATCTGATAGGACACGCAATATTCCAGAGAGATACGGATTTCTTGTAAGTGAATCGAACGATGTGTTACTCATAAGCGATGACGAACCTATCAGTTATGAAGATGTTCTGAAAAGTTCAGAAAGGGACAAATGGCTTGAGGCCATGAAGTCGGAAATGGATTCCATGTACGAAAGCCAAGTATGGGACTTGGTTAACCCACCCGAAAGGATCAAGCCCATAGGGTGCAAGTGGGTTTTCAAGAAGAAAACCGACATGGAAGGTAATGTTGTTACCTTTAAGACTAGATTAGTGGCAAAAGGATATCGTCAGAAGCAAGGAATTGATTATGACGAAACCTATTCGCCAGTAGCTATGCTTAAATCCATTCGGATGCTCCTAGCCATAGCAGCTCATTATGATTATGAGATATGGCAAATGGATGTGAAAACAGCTTTCCTTAACGGAAACCTGCTTGAGGATGTATACATGATACAACCTGAAAGTTTCACATCGGTTGATAAAACCAAAGTATGCAAGCTTCGACGATCCATATATGCACTGAAGCAAGCATCTAGGAGCTAGAACATCCGTTTTGATGAGACAATCAAAAAGTTTGATTTCTCACAAAATCCAGACGAACCATGTGTGTACAAGAAGGTTAGTGGGAGTGCAGTCGTATTCCTCGTATTATATGTCGATGACATCTTACTTATAGGAAACGATATATCAGTCTTACAGACAGTTAAAATTTGGTTGTCCAAAACTTTCTCCATGAAAGACCTGGGAGAAGCAACCTATATCGTTGGGATTAGAATCTATAGGGATAGATCAAAACTGTTGCTTGGTCTTTCGCAGTCTACATATATAGACCGAGTGCTAAAAAGGTTTAGCATGTCAGAATTCAAGAAAGGTTACCTTCTCATCAGGCATGGGATCAACCTTTCAAAGTCTATGTGTCCGCGCACAGAAGACGAGAGGATTTGCATGAATAAGATTCCTTATGCATCCGCGATAGGATCTATCATGTATGCTATGTTATGCACAAGGCCCGATGTATCATTTACTTTGAGCATCACAAGCAGATACCAGGCGGATCCATGAATGGTTCATTGGGCGGCTGTTAAGACAATCCTTAAGTACTTAAGAAGAACTAAGGATGTGTTCCTAATATATGGAGAAGGAGATATAGTAATACGTGGGTATACAGATGCCAGTTTCCAGACAGATAACGATGACTCCAAATCTCAGTCTGGATACATATTTACTTTGAATGGAGGCGCAGTAAGTTGGAAAAGTTCCAAATAAGACACCGTAGCGGATTCCACCACGGAAGCGGAATACATCGCAGCTTCGGAAGCAGCAAAAGAAGCAGTCTGGATCAAGAAGTTCGTCTCCGAACTTGGCGTGGTTCCAACATTTGATGCTGCAGTGCCGGTTTACTGCGACAACAATGGAGCTATTGCACAAGCAAAGGAACCAAGGTCTCATTAGCGATCCAAACACGTGCTTCGCCGCTATCATCTTATCAGAGAGATTATAAGTAGGAATGATATACAAATTGAGAAAATTCCCACTGAAAGGAATTTAGCGGATCCTTTAACAAAGGCCTTGCCTCAGAGCTAGTTTGAGGGTCATGTTAGAGCTTGTGGTATTGGATACCGTAGCGATTGGCATTAGGCCAAGTGGGAGTTTGCTAGTGATATGAGAGAAGTGTCCTAAGGCAATCGCCCTATGATTGTAAACATTTATTTCAATAAATGATAATTCACTATTTGAGTATACATGTTGGTATTTGATTGGGATCTTAAACTCATCTACTGAATGTCCGCAATACAACTCACAGCATAAGAGAATTTGTGATAGGATCACAACTAGTGATTATCTCTAAATGTGCAAATGTGAAGTATTGAAAATATCCCAAGTCGATGAGTTGATAAATACGGACACTATCAATTTTGTTGAGACTAGCATGGGTTATTCTCTAATCAGCTGATTCTCACTGGCTGGTGACATTGGGATGTCCGGAGATAAACATGGATGCTAGTTAAGGGAACTAGTTCATTGGAGTGACTAGCTGTAAGACTTCATATGGCTATCTATATAGATATGTCAATGAAGTTCTTACTGCGGCTTAAGTGCGATGTTCCTTTGACTTGCGGTGTTCAAGTCATCTTGGTCATGGAGACTTATACTTTAACATCTTAAGCAAGCATCTCCAAGGAGGTGTGGACCCAGGATGATTGGGTATAAGCCGAAGTGCCCGATGATGTTTGAACAGCCTACAAAGGATTCACCACTCCTTGCGAGGAGATGTATACCCAGGCCTATCGTCGGATTGTTACTCAAAACCTCTGGCCAGAGTATATCATGTTTGGAGTGCGAGTCTCTAAAATACATGAGAGTAATTAGAAATCCAAAGGATGAGAAAGACATTACTTGGGCTAGGTGTGACGTAGTCAGCCTAGTGGGGACTGACACAAATAGACCGTGTCCTGAACCAAGTGGGTATAAGATGGTGAAGGGAATGGGGCACGATTCATTAGAGCTGCTGAAGGGTTTCAGAATTACTTCTGAGGTCAAACCGTTGATCTTTCGATTAATTGGGGGTCATGATGTACTACTAGGTGCCACTCATGATCGTTCTATAATTAGTTGATTATAGACGGCCAACATAAATCGAAAGCCTATTTAGTCACACGTACTACGAGTAATCCGAGGGATTTAAAACGAGTTGAAAATTGGATTTTCCGATCAAGAGAAATAAGTCGAATCTGAGTTAATCAGAGGCGCAATGGAAGCTAAAAATGGCTAAGTCTTTTGAAGTCTTTTTGGGCGAATTAAATGAGTTTAATTCGCGGTGGTTCGCTTTGTGTTGGCCGGCCAAAGAGGGTGCCAAACCTCTTTGGGTTGGCCGACCACCTATTGGGGAGAAAACCAATTAATTTTGGTTTAATTAATAAAATAAATCTAGCGCGATTTATTTTATAAATTATGGATAAATAAATTTGTATAAAGAAATTTTTATAAATAAATTTATAGAAATTTATTCTTTTTATGGAAGTTAAAATAATCCATGAATTGGTTTATTTTAATTTTATAAAATCAATTATGAATTGATTTTTTCATAATAAGAAAGTTTATAAATTTCTTATAAAATTTATTCCATAATTTAAAGAGAAGAAGAATTTGTTTTATTGTAAATTAGTTATAATAAAACTAGGCATAACGGAATAAGTCATAAGAAATTTTATAAGATAAAATTCTTATGATAACTAATTCCGTTAATTCCGTTAAAAGAGAGATTTGGCAAGGGAGAGGCTACTATAAAAGGAACCAAAGGCAAGCCTTGGTTTCTTAATCGAAATAGAGCTAACCTCTCCTCTCTCTCTTTCTCTTCTCCTTCCCTTCTTCCCCAATAGGGCCGGCGCCCCTTAATAGGATTAGGGCCGGTGCCCCCCTCAACCACCTAGGGCCGACACACCTCCTCCCTTAGAGGGTGGTTGCCGTGAGCTTTCAAGAAGAAGGAGAAGCCAACCAAGGAGAAGAAGAAGCGGATCACGTCTCCTTCCTTCTCGGAATTTAGATTTCGACTCTTGGTGGTTAGTTTCCTATTTTATCTCTTGATCTTCTTTGTTGTGCCTATAGAGAATCTAGTAGTTCTCGTCGGCACAAAACTCGTGGCTTTGCGAAGTCATCCCGAAGAGAACTCGGCGTGGACGCGAATAGAGGCTGAGCTTCCAAGGGACGCTACGGTTGGATCTCGTCCCTTACTTCGAGTTACGCGAGGTACATAGTAAATTAGTTTACTTTTTTCGCAAAGTTTTAATTTATGATAATGTCAAAACACCATAAGGTTGCATGCTAGATACGTGGTAGAAATAATTTATGAAATTATTTTATGCTAATTCTTCCGCTGCACGTAAAAATTTAAAATTTTACGAACCCGTATCCTTGTCGACATGCACCCGGTCCCAACACTTAGATGTGTGGTTAAATGATTTATAGAAATTATTTATGCTAAACCTTCCGCTACACGTAATTAATTTTAAAATTATGAACCTGCATGCATGTCAACATGCACCTTAGAGCCTGTGGTATTGGGTACCGTAGTTATTGGCATTAGGCCAAGTGGGAGTTTGTTAGTGATATGAGAGAAGTGCCCTAAGACAATCGCCTTATGATTGTAATCATTTATTTTAATAAATTAATATTCACTATTTGAGTATACATGTTGGTGTATTTGATTGAGATCTTAAACTCATTTACTGAATGTCCGCAATACAATTCACAGCATGAGAGAATTTGTGATGAATTCACAACTAGTGATTATCTCTACATGTTCAATTGTGAAGTATTGAAATTGTCCCTAGTCGATGAATTGATAAATACGGACACTATCAATTCAGTTGAGACTAGCATGGGTTATTCTCTAATCAGCTGATTCTCACTAGCTGGTGACATTGAGATGCCCGGAGATAAACATGAATGCTAGTTAAGGGAACTAGTTCATTGGAGTGATTGGCTGTAAAACTTCATATGGTAGTCTACATATAGATATGTCAGTGAAGTTCTTACTGCAACTTAAGTGCGATGTTCCTTTGACTTGCGGTGTTCAAGTCATCTTGGTCTTGGAGACTTATACATTGACATCTTAAGCAATCGTCTCCAAGGAGGTGTAGACCCAGGATGATTGGGTATAAGCCGAAGTGCCCGAAGATGTTTGAGCAGCCTACAAAGGATTCACCACTCCTTGCGAGGAGATGTATACCCGAGGCCTATCGTCGGATTGTTACTCGAAGCCTCTGGCCAGAGCATGACATGTTCAGAGTATGAATCTCTTAAATACATGAGAGTAATTAGAATCCGTAGGACGAGAAAACGTTACTTGGGCTAGGTGTGACGTAGCCAGCCTAGTGGGGACTAACACACATAGACCATGTCCTGAACCAAGTGGGTATAAGATGGTGAAGGGAATGGGGCATGATTCATTATAGCTGCTGAACGGTTTCAGAATTGTTTCTGAGGTCAACCGTTGATCTTTCGATTAATTGGGGATCATGATGTACTACTAGGTGCCACTCATGATCGTTCTATAATTAATTGATTAATTATAGATGGCCATCATAAATCGAAAGCCTATTTAGTCACACGCACTACGAGTAATTCGAGGGATTTAAAACGAGTTGATAATTGGATTTTCCAATCAAGAGAGATTAATTTTGGTTGAGCCAAACGATAAGTCGAATATGAATTTTTTAGAGACGCATCGGAAGCGTAAAATGACTAAGTCTTTTGAAGACTTAATAGATGAATTAAATAAGATTAATTCATTGGGGCTTGGCTTGGATGGGCCGGCCAAAGAGGGCCTCCATCCTCTTTGCTTAGCCGACCTCAACAAAGGGAGAGATGCAAGTTTTTGGTTCAATTTATAAAATAAATCAAATGTGGTTTGTTTTATAAAATTATGGATTATATAAATTTTTTATATAATAAACCAAGGTTTGGTTTATTTTTCATGGAAATTAAAATGAACCATGGATTGGTTTATTTTTATAAAATCAATCATGGTTTGATTTACCATGATAAGGAAATTTATTCCATAGGAGAGAAGATTTTTATCTTAAATTAAAATATGATTTTTTATCATGATATAAAATGAAACTTGGAATGATGGAATAAGTTATTCCATATATGAGAGGCTTGATGGTTGAGAAGACACTATATAAAGGACCCAAGGCAAGGCTTGGGTATGAATGATTGAGATGAAGGCATAGGCTCTCTCCCTCCCTTTCTCTCCTTCTCTTCTCCCCTTCTTGCCGTGCGCCAATCAGCCCGAAGAAGGAGCACCAGCCGGCCATCCTTTTGTGGTTAGTCTTCTGACTTCTCTCTTGATTTTTTTTCGTCGCATTCTTGGAGAATCTAGTAGTTCTCGAGAACATAAAACTCGTGGCTTTACGAAGTCATCCTGAAGATACTCGGCGTGGACGCGAATAGAGGTGGAGCTTCCAAGGGACGCTTACGGTTGGATCTCGTCCCTTCCTTCGAGTTACGCGAGGTAATATGTAAATTAGTTTATGTTTCTGCAAAAATTTTAAATATATGATCATGTCTACACAAGATAAAAATGCATGCGTAGATGTGTGGTTAAATGATTTAGATAAATTATTTATGCTAAACCTTCAGCTGCACGTAATTAATTTAAAAATTACGAACCCGCATCCATGTCAACATGCACCCGGACCCAACATTTACAACCATAGCTGTCTTGGTTCTGACTTTGGGTCTTCCAAATGGAACACTAGGTTAAACTGACGCCTACTATTCCCTCGTACGGGGAATTTGTCCTGACCTACTCTTCTCAGGAGAGTTTACCTTTTGCCAATCGGATCCTCTGGTTGGACTTTTGCCCAATCCACCTGATCAGGTCTTCGTGCCCAGTCCGCGACCAGGACTTCTTGCCCAACTTCCGGTCAAGTCTTCGGTGCCCAGCCCTTTACCAGGACTTCTTGCCCAGTCCTTGACCAGGACTTCTTGCCCAACTTCCGTTTAGGTCTTCGGTGCCCAACCCTTTGCCAGGACTTCTTGCCCAGTCCTGGACCAGGACTTCTTTGCCCAGTCCTTTGCCAGGACTTTTTCCTACACACTTAGTAAGCTTATTAGATCACATTAACACCTTAACTTCTGAACCCTTATCATTATCAAAATCCAGGTTGACTTAGGTGCATCCTGCACCAACATCCTCTTCCTTCTATGGTGGTCGGCGGCATGGGAGAAGTGGCTGGCGGCGTGGGAGAAGTGGCCGGCGGTCGGTGGGAGGCAGCGCAAGAGGGAGTTGCGGCGGTGCCGCAAGGTGGAATGGGGAGTTGTTCCGGCTAGCATTGGGTCTCTCCTTCTTCATCATCTTCTCCTTCCTCTCGAGGTCAGCATCTGGTCCGGTGGCCCTTGGCCAACTCCGGCAATCGGCGGCGCAAAGGAAGAGGAGGGGAAGGCTTGCGGCGGGAAAACCCTAACTCTAGGTTTTCTTGTTTAGACCAAATCTAGAAGAAGATCTCGGTTGAAGTGCCTCGGTGATCTTGGTTCCTAGTAGATCGTCACCCACACGACGTCCGGGAAGGGAGGAACATAAGATAGAATGCCGTGAGGTAATCGAGAAGGTATAAACTCTCCTAGAGCTCCTTATGTTTTAATTGTGCCATGTTTATTTGCCTCGTCATTTCATGTATGTTTGTTAATTATTTTGATTGCTTGTCATGGCTAATAATTAACTAACTGGACCCCGACCATAAATACAAAAGCCGGCGAGCCACTCTTCATCTTTTCCACGGATAATTAATCTAGAAAGTTACAAGGCCTTAACCTTGTGTTTCGGCTAAGTTGTGACTTGGATTAATAAACATGGCGACGAGATGGTCGTTGGGAGACGGGTCTCCATTCGGATTAAATTTTAATCCGTAGACATGGAGAGGTCTCTCGAGGATGACCAAGTTTTTCGCTAAGGAAACAAGCCAAGCCATACGCAACAAGATGCTAACAAGGTTTTTAGGAACCTTTCAGATATTAAACTAGATGAACTTTTTTCAGAGTTAGAACTGTAAGATGTGTATACTGAAAGACATGACTTTTAATATATCAACATCATTATTATGAAAAGAGAATCACACTACACTAGGTGTTTGTTTATAATAGTGCATACACGAAGTCCCATTGCTTTGCATTGTAGATAACATGGTCTGTGTGTCACATGGAAGATCATGTTGTTAGTTCCTTACATAGCATTAACAGAGGCCCACAACTGAGATGGAATTGGACAACCCATCGGGATGATTGTAGTGTAGTTAGGTGTGGTTGGTCTTGACCATAGAGCTACACTAGTATACTATGAGTACATTGAGTAGGACTAAAACCCAAGGTTATCCGATTTGTACTGACTAGATAATTGGATAGGACCTCAGTTGACATTATGGAGGACGATCCCTTAATCCCGAAATATTATCAGGCATATATTATTAATTATTGATCTATGGCTTCATGAGAGCCTTGACCTAAACTTTTAAGGGTCTTTTTCTTCATCTTTTTCTTTTCATCATAACTCATAACTTAACATCAAGAAAACATTGGAGTCATTAGATAGCATCAAACACAAACCTAATCCCTAAAACCCATGATGGCCGAAACTTACCTATAGGGAAAACTTCATGATTTTTAGAAACACATCACAAGAACATGAATAAAACATATATAAACTATTATGTTGTAGGTGAGGGGAGTCTTACCCTTGTGCTAAAGATTTCCAAACAAAATATATCACCTAGAAGGGGAAAGAAAGAACTTCTTGCTCCTTGGATCTGCCTTTGCTTCACCAACACAAAGCCTTCACTAGATCTTCTTGGAGAGAATTTTTTTGATGGATAGGGAGCCTAGGAGATTTCGGCAAGGAGAGGATGAGATGATGCCTTATGGAATTTTTTTTCTTTCCTCATCTTCTTATAGTAAATGAAGAGGTATGCCTCTTCACTTTCCATGGTGACCCTTCTCCTTCCATGGTGACTCTTCATCTTCCATGGTGCATCTTCATCTCCCTTATCCTTACACCTATCTATAATTTTCTTTATCCTCCTAATAGCACTCCCTTGCTAGGTGAATTGGTTACTATGCGTTCTTAAGGCTTACAACATCTCTAAGGTCCAAGTTTCAATCCTTGGCACCTAAATCATTTCATTTTTTTTATTACTCTTTTGCAAACCCATCTAAAGTAAGGCCCATTACATGATGTGTTATTTCTTTTATCCTCATGGGGCCCATTAGGATAACTAATGAAGTGATATTTAAGACCCATTAAGAATTTTCACCATTTTGGGCCCATATAAGGCCTATTAACACTTACACTAAAATTCCCACAACTCTAACTATCATTCATGAATCATACCCAATATGGCTATTATTCATGAAATCCTACTCAATATTAGGGATAATATTGGAAAGAATTTTAGTGGGGTGTTACAACTAATCCCAAAAAGGGAAGGAATGTGCCTAGGAAAATGGGTAGTCATGGGAATATCCAAGGTGGGCATATGGGTTCTAAGGTTAGAACTCTAGAAAGGGAAAATCAAGCCTTAAGGGTAAGGCTTGATACATTAGAAAAGACCCTAGAAAGATTCACGGTTGGATCTAAGGGCTTAGACATGGTGTTGGGTAGTTTAAAACCCAACTATGATAGATCGGGTTTGGGATACCAGTCTAAGACCCCCAAAGCAAATGGAAAGAAATATGCTAGGGAAGCATATAATCATGGCAAGGAGGGTAAGTCCAAAAATGTCAAGAGGGTGCCATCAAAAGGTAGAAAGGGTGACTTAACAAAGGACAAGGTGTCCAAGGTTAAAAAGGTTATATTTATAGGCCAAGAATCACTGGAGACTCACCGGTGTGGTCAAGTATGGGTTGAGTCACCTAGGGAGGTGGCTAAGTCTAAGAGCTCAAGGGGGAGCTCTAGGAGCCTTTGGGTTCCATGGTAAATGGATCTCAAAAGTTTCTCTCCTAGGAAATTAGATGAATTGTGCAACAAAGGGATGGAAGACTTGGGTAAGTCTTAATCCTAGGTTTTGATACATTAAAAGGAAATTTAGGGAGAAAATGTGAAAATACGGTTATATTGGGTAAAATTAGGTTTTAATGTGTAAATACCACATAATTCAATGATAGAAATGAATTGTGATCAAGCATTGGAAGATACATTGAGGAGAAGTCGAAATTAGAACTTTTGGGAGGAGTCTAATTGATACAATTTAGAAAGTTTTGAATTTTGTACCAATAATGGGATTTGGAGTACATGTATTTGGAAACATATTTTTCCCATGTAGATATGAGCCTCACAAATCACCCTAGAAAATTTTAGATTTTTTGGAGATTTGTAGAATTATTTAGGGATTTCTGAAATTAGGCTGAAAACCTAAAAATCAGGTATCAGTCGATTGCCCAGGGGGTAGTCGACTGATCCGAGTGATTTCAGCCTTGAGAGCTCTTTGTTCGATTTGCTAGTCAAATGCCATTTGGGCAACCGACTGATCAGTAGGGCTAGAGAAACATGACTATTGAATGGTAGAATGTGATATCTAAATCAAGATTCTTAATTATACTCCTTGAACAAGGGTTTGTCTCATGGTTTATTGATGATTGTATAAAATGAGACTATAGGGATATTATGGATAATTCAAGGAAGATTCATAAGAGATAAGAAGGAGATTTCTTTTTATATTTGAAGATAGTGAAAAGAAAGAGTTAAGGGTAATTCCTTGTGTAAATTGATGATGGTTAAAATTGACAAACACAAGTAATCATAAATAGAGTTCAAAATTGATACAAAATGTCAATCTTTTGAGGAAATTTGAAGTCGTACCAAAAGTCAAGAACATTTGTAGTTTTCATGAGAACACATTTTTCAAGGATTGGTTATATCCTAGCAAATGTACTTGCAAACCTTTTAGATTTTTTTTAAGTGTTGGTGAGTTCTTTTTGGCACTAGGGATAAAGTTGCTTGGGGGAAATCCTTAGTGGTGTCCAAGGGAGAAGAACTTAGTGGTTAGGCTGGCTAGAACCTAAGCAATGATTTCAAAAATTAAACCTATAACTATAGAGGAAGCCCTACCTGATCCTGATTGGATCATAGCTATGCAAGAAGGGTTAGCCCAATTTGAAAGGAACCAAGTCTGGGAACTAGTACCTAAACCTGAGGGCAAATCCGTCATTGACACTAAGTGGGTTTTTAGGAATAAAGTAAATGATCAAGGAGAGATAGTCAGAAATAAAGCCCGCTTAGTAGCTAAAGGGTTCAGACAAGTAGAAGGGTTAGATTATGACGAAACCTATGCCCCGGTAGCTAGACTCGAGTCCATTAGGATGTTGTTAGCCTTTGCATCTCATAAAGGATTTAAACTCTATCAAATGGATGTAAAGTCAGCTTTTCTAAATGGATATATTAAGGAAGAAGTTTATGTAGGACAACCCCCTGGTTTTGAGGACTTAGAAAGACCTGACCACGTTTACAAACTTACCAAAGCACTTTGTGGACTAAAACAAGCACCTTGGGCTTGGTATGAACGCTTATCAACCTACCTAATTTCTAAAGAATTCAAACAAGGACAAATTGACTCAACTCTATTTATTAAAACCTTAGGAAAAGAAATCATTATTGCCCAAATCTACGTCGATGACATAATTTTTTGGTCCACCAACTCAAACTTCCTAAAAGAATTCGTTAAAATAATGAAAAACGAATTTGAAATGAGCTTAGTTAGTGAGCTCAACTTCTTTCTAGGGTTACAAATTAAACAAACTAGGGATGGAAACTATGTCCATCAATCTAAATATGCTAAGGAATTAATAAAGAAATTCAAAATGGACAACTCTAAAAGCATAAATACCCCAATGGCCACAAATGTAAAAATAGATAGTGACCCTGATGGTAAACCAGTAGAACTTAACCTTTATAGGAGTATGATTGGAAGTCTACTGTACCTTACAGCCAGCATACCTGATATCCTTTTTGCCGTAGGAATGTATGCTAGATACCAAACCAGGGCTTAGGAAACACACTTAGCAGCCCTAAAAAGAATACTAAGATATGTTAAGACCACCCTAAATGTAGGGATTTGGTATCCTAGAACTTCAACCTTTGACTTGTCAGGATACTTGGATTCTGACTATGCTGGTTGTAAATTAGATAGAAAGAGCACAAGTGGAAGCTGCCAACTATTAGGAAATAGTTTAGTAAGTTGGTGCAGCAGAAAATAATACTGTGTAGCTCTATCCACAACTGAAGCTGAGTATGTTGCCTTAGGAGAGTGTGTAGCACAACATTTATGGATGATGCATACTCTTAAGGACTTCCAGGTTAACTACACCCAAACTCAAGTCTTTATTGATAATATAAGCTCAATCAATCTGACTAAGAATCCAATCCATCACTCCAGAACAAAACACATAGAAGTCAAACACCACTTTGTAAGAGATCACGTAGCCAGGGGTGAGATAGTCCTTAAGCATGTAGATTCCAAATCTAACTTAGCTGACATATTCACCAAACCCCTACCTGAGTCTGAGTTCAGCTCACTAAGAAGGCAGTTAGGATTATGCTTAGTAGAATAGGTTTACTCTACTTTTGATTTTCTTACTGCTTTACTTGATTTAAAATCAGTTTCTAAAACAATTTTAAACTGCTTTACTTGATTTCAAAATCAGCTTTAACTTAATTTAAAACTTTTTTCGACTTAGTTTTATTTTAAAAACTATCCCTTTCAAAACTAGGGTTCTTTTTCGCAAGTGGACTTAGCCTAGGCCCTAACCCTAGAACTGTATGCACCTATAGATTTAGAAGCCAGCATCTCACAAACACCTTAGGGTACTTTTGATTGATAACATAGAAAGGGCTGAGATGCTTATGTCTTTGCCTTAATTCATGATGCTTTAAGTCAGTGCATCTGCAGTAATTGGGGCACTAAATACAAATTAAATAGTAATCAGGTTAAGTGTCAAGTTTAGAAAATTTGACTTGAACAGAACACTTAACTTGACTAACCCTAGTGAAAACTACTGTTTATAACAGTTAGTAAGTAGCTAATTGGGTTAGACAGGACCCTAAAGAGATAATTGAAATTGGTTTGGTTCAGTCTATCTTGCATTGGTTCAGTACAGCACATTAACTCTTTTTGCAATTAATTTATGCAATCTATTTATTTTTTTTTTTTTGCTATATTGCTCTATTTTTGATATATGACAAAGGGGGAGAGATAGGAAAAGGAGAGAAGCTTTAAAATTTTACATGTTTTTTTCATATTCAAAATTTTAAAAACTTTATCCTTTCTTCAAAAAGTACTTAATCTAAGTTCCTTTTTTCAAAAGTTTTATAAAGTACTTAAAACTTAAGCTATTTTTTTTAAAAAAAATTATCTAAGTACATAAACCAAGCTAGGCTCAAAATTTATCTGAATACTCAACCCAAGCTAGGTTCAAATTTTTCTAAGTACTTATCTTAAATAGAAAAGTTTTAAAAGAGATTCGAACTTTTCTTTAGAAAATTTTCTATGTTATGGACTTGAAATATCATGGAAAATATTTTTAGAAATGTTCGAAGTATTTGAAAAATTAGTTCCATCTTTAAAACTTAGAAATTTTTCAAACCCCACGATCCTTTAGAAAATCTAGGGGGAGATTCCTTCTAGGGGGAGGAAACTAAACTGTTATATCATCTGTTCTTGTTTAACTTAACTTTTTGAACCGGGTTGCCATAAATCAAAAAGAGGGAGATTGCTGGTGCAGACAGCACCCAAGTCGAACCTGTGTTTAGATAATGGCTGGCTAAAGGGTTCAAAAGTTAAGATATTATGCTGATCTAACATGTTCACTAAGTATATAGGAAAAGAAGTCCTAGGTACACTGGGCACGAAGTCCTGGCAAGGAGCTGGGCACCGAAGACCTGCACGGAAGGTGGGCACGAAGTCCTGGTCGAGGACTGGGCACGAAGCCCTGGCAAGGAGCTGGGCACCGAAGACCTGCTCGGAAGGTAGGCACGAAGACCTGCACGGAATGTGGGCACGAAGACCTGGTCAGGTGCATCGGGCAAAAGTCCAACCGGAGGAGCCGGTTGGCAAAAGGTAAACTCTCCTGACAGGAGTAGGTGAGGACACGTTCCCCGTGGAGGGAACAGTAGGCGTCGGCTCAACCTAGGGATCCATTTTGGAGACCCAAAGTCAGAACCAAGCAGCTAAGGTTGTATAAACCTAATACTTGTTTGCTTTGTGTTGTTTTGGACTAACCCTGGATGCAGGACCGAAGGAATGAGTTTCTGCAGCTCAGAACGCCTCAAAGGAGAGAGGCAACAGCTGAGTAGGGCGCCCCTAGTGTCCCGGGCGCCCCTAAGGTCAAGGCAAAACAAGTTAAGCAAACATGTGCTTCAGCAGTTCACTGGGTGGGCCGCCGCCATGCTCTCGAGCGCCCCCGTGCTCCCGGGCCCCCCGCATGCTCTGGGCGCCCTGGGTCCAAGCCAACGAGGCAGATAAGCTTCAAGCCAACGAGAAGCCAGCAGACTGAGTCAACCCGGGCGCCCCCTGCTTCCCGGGCGCCCCCGTCAAGGATCGATCCCGATTTTGAAGCGATTAGAGCTGACCGAGAGACTTACGGATCAGAGAACACGTAGAGGGCGCCCCAACGTCCAAGGCGCCCCCAAACCGGCTATAAAAGGGGTTCGACCCCTGAGGCTTCAGCATCACTTCTTCAAATGCAAATACGCTCTTCTACTCAAGCGCTCTGCCCCTGAAACCTCCCAATTCGAGATACAAGCACCGACGACGTCCCTCTGCTCAAAACTACAATCCACAACGGGCGTCGGTAACAAGGAGTTGACTTTTTATATTTAATGTACTTTAATTGTAATATCTGTCTATAAACCTTTTTGCACACATATAGAATTGCCCGCAGTAAATGGTAAACGACCGTGGGCCTTGGAGTAGGAGCCGACCGCGACTCCAAACCAAGTAAATCGCTTGAGTTCTTTGCGTTGTGTTTTAAATTTCTGCTGCTAATTCTCTTAATCTCGAATCCGAAATGTTTTACGATATTCACCCCCCCCCCTCTATCGTTCTTCTCGATCCAACACTTTCCACCCTTGATTTCTTCTAATGAGTGGCCAAGATCACTTGCAAGGGAGCTCCATCAATTGTTGTTGCCAGATCTAAGTGGAGGGTTGTGATGACAAGCGCATCCGATCGCATCTGGACAACTACTGATCGGTCTGGAAGCTTGCTGATCGGACTGGATGACCCCTGATCGGACTGAGGGCGGATCAGGCACCTCCCTGATCAGTCTGAGGACCGATCAGGTTCTGATCAGTAGCTGATGTCTGGGGTCCTTCTGTGCAAGCCTCTTCTGATCGGTCACGGGACCGATCAGACCTTTCCTGATAGGATTGGAGACCGATCAGGGCACCCACAGAACGAATTTTGAGCCCGATGTCATTTTTTTATGGATCCATCATAGCCTTGGAAGTGCCCTTTTGATACGATGATGCACAAGTTGTCCAAAAAGCAAATAGAATGAAATATGAGTGTGAAAATGCAGGAAGATTAATTAACTAATGAAAATACATCCTATTACTAATTAGGCATCATTTCATAAACAAATGCACCCTAGAGCCCCAATTCCCTCACTAATTTCACCAAATTTATCTGGCAAATTGCTCATTATCATATATCAAATTTAATTTTCAAAGTCTCATTTTCTTGTCTTAACATTATGAAATTTGAATTTATTAATATACATGATTTAATCAAGTTACTTAGGCATGTGTCCATATCTAAATTTGACCCACAGTGATTAAGTAAACTATCAGCATTTATTGCTTTTCCAGAAGACTCGGATCTTGATTCTCTGAAGACTCGGATCTTGATTCTGCTTTTCCAGAATATCGCCGAACAATGTCGGCGCAATCATCAGGGTGGACAACTGTCCTGATATGATTTCAATCCCGTAATTCATAATTTCTTCCCCTAAGGGTTGTGACAAAGCTGATAAAGGCATCAAAGCAGCACATGATTTTCTACTGAGAGCATCGGCTACCTTGTTGGCTTTTCCCAGATGGTACAGGATCTCACAGTCATAATCCTTGACCAATTCGAGCCATCTGCGCTGTCTCATATTCAGATCTTTCTGGGTGAAGAAATACCGCAGACTCTGGTGATCTGTATAAACTTTACACTGAGTTCCATATAGATAGTGCCTCCATATTTCCAGTGCAAAGACCATCGCTGCTAACTCTAAGTCATGGGTAGGGTAATTTCTTTCATGTTCCTTCAGTTGCCTAGAGGCATAGGCAATTACCTTCCCATTTTGCATAAGCACAACTCCGAGTCCAAGTTTGGATGCGTCACTGTACATATCGAAACCCATATCGCTCTCGGGAAGAGTCAATATTGGAGCGCTAGTCAGCCTCCTTTTCAGTTCAGTAAAACTCTTTTCACATTCCTCCGTCCATACATATTTCTTGTCTTTCTTTGTAAGAGCTGTCATAGGGGCTGCAATCCGAGAGAAGTTCTCTACGAATTTTCTGTAATAGCCTGCTAGCCCGAGGAAACTTCGGATTTCACTAGCATTCTTGGGTCTAGTCCAGTTACTTACAGCTGCAATTTTAGTCGGGTCCACCATTACTCCTTCCTTGGAGATAACATGTCCCAAGAATGATACTTGATCGAGCCAGAACTCGCATTTGGAAAATTTAGCATACAGTTGTTCCTTCTGAAGAATCTGTAGTACTATACTCAGGTGCTCAGCATGTTCTTCGGGAGTTCTCGAATATATAAGTATATCGTCGATAAAGACGATCACATATCTGTCGAGGAATGCCGAGAATACCCGATTCATTAAGTCCATAAACATAGCTGGCGCATTGGTAACTCCAAATGGCATCACTACGAACTCATAATGTCCGTATCTGGTTCGGAAGGCCGTCTTCGGTATATCCTCATTTTTCACCCTGACTTGGTGATAACCCGATCTTAGATCAATCATAGAGAAAACTGTGGCTCCCTTCAATTGATCAAACAGGTCATCTATCCTGGGTAGAGGGTACCTGTTCTTGATAGTCACATTGTTCAGCGCCCGATAGTCGATACACATTTGCATCGACCCATCCTTCTTTTTCACGAACAGTACGGGAGCTCCCCAGGGGGAATGACTAGGGCGGATGAGTCCCTTGTCAAGGAGCTCCTGTAACTGTCCTTGTAATTCCTTTAATTCTGTCTGCGCCATATGGTACGGTGCCTTAGAAATGGGGTTAGTACCAGGAATCAACTCAATTGCAAATTCTTTATCTCTTTCAGGTGCTAACCCTGGTAAGTCATCGGGAAATACCTCTAGGTAATTGCATACTACTTTGACGTCTTCTAGCTTCGGGCCCTCTGTAGGACTGGTAACAATTACATGAGCTAGAAATCCATAGCATCCCTTTTCTAACATCTTCCTTGCTTTTAGAGCCGACAAGAATTTGCTTGTCCTCTTCTTCGGCTCTCCGATAAATTCGAATAGAATTTCCGCCTCTGGTCGGAAGATAACCCTTCGTTTACAGCACTCAATAGAGGCGCCATATTTATTCAAGAAAGCCATGCCCAATATCACATCATAATCTGACATATCAAGCACTATCAGATCGCAGTAGAGTTCCCTATCTGTGATTTTGATTAGTGCGGCACGTAGCATTTGGGTAGAGGGCATCACCTCACCCAAGGGCAGTGTTGTCAGAAATTTGCAATCTAAATCTTGCAGTGACATATCCTTTCCTTTGGCATATTGCATGGAGATAAACAAATGTGTTGCGCCGGTGTCAAATAAGGTAGTAGCATACTGACTGTAAATAAATATCTGACCTGTGACAACGGTAGAGGCAGTCGCCACGTCTTCTTTCGTAAGAGAGAAAACCCTGGCGTTCGTCGTGGCAAGTGAGGCCTCTAATCTCCCCTGGTATATAGGAGTACCATCAATAGTTGCCTGCATCTAGTGTAACCGGGGATGAGCACCTTTGTATTGGCCATGCTGCGGCTGAGGTGCTTTGGCTATAGTAGGACACTCTCTGGCCATGTGTCCTTCCTTCCCGCAGGTGTAGCATCTCCTGGCGCCTAAGAGGCATGTCCCGAGGTGCCTCTTCCCACAATTAGCACATGTGGGATATGTGGGCTTCTTGCCTCCTGTACCATTGGTAGATTTATCCCATGGCTTCCTCTTTCCGTTGTAGTTCGTTTTCCAGTGGGGGTTGCTATTCTGAGGTTTCTGACCTCCCGATTGATTCTGACTCTTGTTGGCGGTCAGTGGTTGGCTCTGCCGGTTAATATTCTTCAGATAATGCTCGGTAATAAGGGCGCTGCTGAACAGCTCTTCTGCAGTCTGGGGCCTATTAACGCCGCCGGCCACATTCAGAGCTATCTCGGGCCTGAGCATCTTGAGCATCAATCTGACCCTTTCTTTCTCCGTACTGACCAGCTCTGGACATAATCGTGCCAGTCGGTTAAATTGCTTAACGACATCGTTGACTGAGAGATCTCCCTGCCGGAATTCAGTGAACTCATCAAAGTGCCTGTTTGTGACTCGCATATTAAAGAATTCCTCCAGAAATTTAGACTCGAAGTCCTTCCACTTCATCTGGTCCACTGACCTTCTAGCTTTTACCCGTTCCCACCACATCCTGGCATCGCCAGTGAGGCAGAACGAGACACATTTAATTTTCTCATGCTCGGGCCAGTCTAATAATTCCACTGTGCTCTCAACTGTCTTGAGCCAGGCCTGGGCATCCCAGGGCTCGCAGGTGCCCGAGAACTTTTCCGGCATAAGTCTCTGCCACTGAATCAGATAAGCCTCCTATCGGACTCCTCGGACCGGAGTGTCCGGGGGTGCCTGTGCAGTTGGAGGCTCAGTAGGTATCGCATTCTGACTTCCCTGCGGGGTTGCAGTGTTCCCCTGCTGGGTCATCAGAGTGTTTATTATCTGTTGTTGTTCAGTGACCTGACGCTGCAGGTCCATGATTACTTGCATCATATTAGGTGGGGGTGCTATCTCGTTACCCCGATTGCTACGTCCTCTAGCCATATCTATCATAAAAGTGATAAATGACTACATAAGAATTTATGCTACTTTTTCTTGTTATGCAAGCATAAATCATCTCTATATATGTCATTACTGTACATGCAATAAAATAAAGCGAGGTTAGGATCTCTTACTTGGAAGCGGCAGGATGAAGCTTGATGTGTGTGTGGTGGAGGGGAAACCTGCTCTGATACCAACCAGTAACGCCCGCCCTTATATCTACTCTCGGGGCAGGGTTACGTACTACTCATTCATATAATTTTTTTTTTAAAAGAAAAACATAAGTGCTAAGCATATTAATACGTGCATGCCAATTTATCTATCATGCTTTAATCATCCTTTAAAAGCATAGTCATATGTTTCCATGCATAATATTAGTTCATGAAATTGAATCTAAGGAAATCTAGAACCCTATGTGAAATATCTTACATAAAAGTTGTCCTATGACATGCTAGGTTCACAAGTAGTTCAACTCATAACTTAATCAAATATAAGAGTAATCACTAACATTCTTTATCAAGAAACATTAACATAAGCATATTTAAGTAGATATAGAATCATTCTTTCCTGAGCCACCACCCCACACATCTTCAGCCTTCCTGCCTCTTCCTTTAGTTCAAGTGTTCCTTACCTTTATCTGCAGCATAAGACAACACATATCTAGTAAGCATAAAAGCTTAGTAAGGATCCTGTCCTACTCGCAAAATCCATATGAAAGCATACAACATGTACACATAATAAATCATAAACATGAGTTCATCATAGCATACTAAATATCAAAGTTTCTAAGCATGCAGCATGAAGTATCTTAAGCATACCCTTCACATGTAATAAATGTTTTCAAAGAATGTTTTCAAAACAATTCCATAATGGTATTACTTAAAAATATATCCATATCATATAGGGCCCAGTTGTGTACCACATGATGCGCGTTCCCTAATGAGTTGGGGTAGCGAGCCACCAATCCCATTAGAGCAGGACCCTTACGTCCTACCGGAGCCATGACCTTAAGTTAACATGCACCCCGGATTTGTTTAACGACCCCTCTTACGAGTCGGGTACACAACTTACAAAGTAAAATACTTATCATGTCTTTACATATATATGCTAAAGATGTACTCCAATTTCACTGCTCAAGGGACACCCACTTTTTCAGGGTGTTTCTGTTCCCATAGGGACACACCTCACAACATAAGGGTGTTCTGGATCCCATACTTAGTGGAGTATCCTTTCAAGCATTTCATCATACATATCACATGAAATCTCATAAGGGTGCCCCATGGGCCATAAGACATGCTCATACATACATCATAATTCGACCACTTAAACATACTTTAGATATGACAAGATTTGGTCACATAGATCATACTCATATCATAGGAAGTAGTAGCATGCTAACAGTTAAGGTGATCAGACATTTCATTTAAACACCACATGCATATACATGTCATAGGAAGTGGTAGCATGCTAACAATTAAGGTTTCAAATCAACCATTTCATTTAACACCACATGCTTATACATATAATCATCCCCAAACAGAAGCATATCTCATAGGGTAATTTAACCTTCACAAACCCTAATCCTAGTGGGTTGGCCGAAACATCAAGGGTAGGGAAAAATTAGGGTTTTTGCATTGAACATTCACACAGACATTTATACAAACACCTTGTATACAATATCATATAATATACTAAGCATGAATATATTCTAGGCTAATTCAACCCTCACTAACCCCAATTCCATGCTTTGGCCGAAACCCATCCAAACCCTAAACCTTAGTTTTTGTCATCACAAAATGAAGGGTCACAACATATGTGTATACCCTAAGTTCCAAGGGTTCTTCTCATGTATCAAAGAGTAGCCAAAGGCTGCCCTTGGAGGGTGGCCGAACCCTATACAAGAACCAAACCCTAAGTTTTGTTCACAACATTTTGAAGGATACAACATACACATATACCCTATGTTCTAAGGGGTCTTCACATGTAACAAGAAGTAACCCAAAGCCTTCCCCAAGGGGGGTGGCCGAAACTCACTCAAGGGAAGATTCCCATTTTCGAAACCAATAAAGAGAATGAAGATCATAAAATAACCATTACACTGTAGACGAGGGGATACTTACATCCTTTTGCTTGAATTTCTCCTTTTCTTACTCCTTAGGGTACCCTTGAAGAATAAGAAGATGAGTGTTTCCCTTGTTAGCCTTCTCTAGCACTCTTGGCCCTAGTAGAGGGGGCAAGAACCTTAAAGGGTTCCTTTTTCCTTCCAATTCCCTAGGGCTAGAACCCTAGGGTGCAATTTCGAACTTGAAAAGGGGGAAGAGGGCTCTTGGTTTTCGAAAAATTGAAGTGGCGAAGAAGAAGAAGAAATGTAACTTCCTTCTCAATCTCTTATTTATACTCTTCTCATGAAGAGACATGTCTCTTCACTTCCCTAGCTTTAACAAGCATGTTTCTTATTCTCTCAACAAGAAACATGGCTTGGTTCATTGGTTATGACATGATTAGTGCAACTAGGAGGTTCAAGGTTCAATCCTTGCCTCCTCCTTTCTACATCTTCTTTTTATCACCTTTTGCACTAATCCATATAAAAGCCCATTAAGCCAAGCCCATCATGAAATTTCATAATAATAATAATATTCCAATGAATTCATAATATTTCAATGATAATATTTCATGAATTCCATAATATTCATATTNAGTTTGGCACTTATCAAATTTCTGCAACTCAAAGGTCAGTAGCACAACGGAAGCACAAGGAAAACAGAGTATGCAAAAAACTAAACTAAATTAATCATAAGAACAAAAACGCTAACAAGAGGATTTACAAGGTTCGGAGATAACTTGCCCTACTCCTTGGCGTGCCCGTAAGGTGGGCGATCCCTTGATCGTTGGCAGATCAAGCCCCGAAAAATTCGGATAGAAAGCAACTTCCTTCGGTGGAGTAACCTCTCCACAGCGTTTCAACAAAGATAGAGTTTTAAGCACAATGAAACACAAGAAAGATCTTACTCAGCACTTAGGACAGACAAGAACATAAGCAACACTTCACTCGAGCTCCACCCAGCGACGATCTCACGCAAGAACTCCCTTCTTCGTGTCTTCTCGCTGATGGACTCACCAAGCCTCTTGTTTATTCCTCCAAGTGCTCAAGTAAGGGATGATTGCTTCAAAGATTGCAGCTGCTTGCTCAAGAATGATGGAACAGCAGAGAACACAAGCACACAGAGTTACTGATCAAAGTTGTGGAGACTTGTTCGCCACCAAGCACTTAAGTCCTTCCACTATTGCCAGGTCACCACCTCACTGCAGCCTCCAGCTGGTCTCCTGCAACCACCAGCCACTACTGAGCTCTTCTGGACTCCCTGAGCCTGCCTCAGACCAGCCCCAGTCAGTAGCTCCAGCCAGCGCCAGCGTCCATTGCAACCTGAGATGGAAAATGGACAAACTTGCTCCAAGGAAAGGCCTCCATTGACTCTCCTTGAGTGTTTGAATCCTTCCTTGTCACCTGCAGCTTAATCAGAGCATTAGCATAGCATATCAAGCAGAAAATCGAGTATCAGAGATTAAGCGCAGAGAATCAGATACATTCAGACGCGATCAGAGCGTCTGATAGTGCATTTTGAATTAAAGTGATCGGTCACCAGACCGATCCAGGGCTCGTGGGTCGGTCACACAGACCGATCCACCGCTTTGCTGGGGACTCCCAGCTTTCGCAGCGACACAGGCCTGATCGGTCACAGACCGATCAGGATAGCCACTTACCGATCAGGCTCAAGCATGATCGGTCCACTTCTGAGTGAACAGTAATCGCGGACATCAGATCCTAAGTCGTGGATCGGTCACCGGACCGTTCAGGAGCTGATCAGCGGGGGAACTCAACTCACTGTGTGCTCCCTGATCGGTCACCAGACCGATCAGGACCAAGGCAGTGAGTGAACTGCCTGCTCCCTGATCGGTCACCGGACCGATCAGAAGCCAAGCAGTGAGGCAACTGCCTGCTCCCTGATCGGTCACCAGACCGATCAGGAGCCGCACAGTAGGTTCCCAACCTCACTGTGTGCTCCCTGATCGGTCACCATACCGATTAGTCATTGCTGGATCGGTCACCAGACCGATCCATGAAGGAGCAGCGTGCCAACTTCCCTGATCGGTCACCAGACCGATCAGGAGCTCCAACCTAGCCCTCCAAGCTAGGGTTTCATCCAACCTAGCCCTCCAAGCTAGGACCTGACCCTCCAACCCAGGATTTTTCACTTAACCCTCCAGTTGGGACTTTTCACCTAACCCTCTAAGTTAGGACTTTTCATCTAGCCCTCCAAGCTAGGACTTTTCACCCAATCTTCCGAGTTAGGACTTTTCCACACCTAGCCCTACAAGCTAGGATTTTTCACACCTAACCTTCCAGTTGGGACTTTTCACCTAACCCTCCAAGTTAGGACTTTTCACCTAGCCCTCCAAGCTAGGACTTTTCACCCAACCTTCCGAGTTAGGACTTTTCCACACCTAGCCTTCCAAGCTAGGATTTTTCACACCTAACCCTCCAGGTTAGGATTTTCCAACACCTAGCCCTCCGAGCTAGGATTTTCAGCACCTAACCCTCCAGGTTAGGATTTTCCAACATCTAGCCCTCCAAGCTAGGATTTTCCATACCATGCCTAATCCCCGATCAGGACTTAATCATAATCATAATCATCAACCTAAACTAAAATCGATGTCAACACCAAAACAACAATCAGGGTCAAATTGCATCAACAATCTCCCCCTTTTTGTTGTTTGACAACCCGATTTTAAGTTTAGGGATTCTCAATCAATTTTCTCAAATTCAAAATCATAGGGGAATCAGGATCCTCCCCCTACAACATGATAATCCTAAACTTAACCAACCACACTCTCCCCCTTTGTCGAACACCGAAAAAGGGTCTAGAGAGGCTGTTAAGTTTAACCATACTCCCCCTCAACCCTAGGGGTATCCCAAAACCGATCCCATCTCCTTGCGCCAACCAATCCCTAACCAAAGGGTGCCATCGGCCGCTCCTAAGAGATAATCCAATCACAAAACCTACTACTCCTCACCTCCACCGCCGGCGCCCCAGCTTTGAGTTGCTGTCCACACCAACTCGCCTTCTTCTCCTCACATCAACTTCTCCACAGCCTGAAAGTTGCATGAGCAACCTTTCTACAAGTTGCAAGTATGTGCTGGACAAAGTCGCTTTGCTCTCCATGCAACTTGGCTGGAGATTCACACAACTTGACTGGAGATTTCTCTCCAAGTTGCGTGAACTTTCTCCAATCTGCCCAAGTTGAATGAGCAACATTTCTCCAATCTAATTGGAGAAGAAGAATCAATTTCTTCAACTTTGCCGTGAGCCAATTCACTTGGAGAAGAAAATTGCATGCAATTTATCGGCAGGGAGCAATTTACTCCCATTTACTCCACGTTGCAACTTGTTAATTGCATGCAATGCAATTAAACGACAGGGAGGCAATTTTAATTGCATGCAACGCAATTAAATGGAGAAGGAATTGCATGCAACGGATGGAGAAGGAATTGCATGCGTTGGAGAAGGAGTTGCATGCATTGGAGCAAAGCAACGCGTGGAGCAAATTAATTGCTCATGCGTTGAAGCAAATTAATTGCATAATTTGCATGGTGGAGAAGCATGCTGTTCGGCGCCACTTGCTCAAACCATGAAGGAGAGGGAGAGAATGAGAGAGGAGAGAAGAGGAGAGGCTAGGGTTTTTTGTGATCTATTGGATTAATCATCAACTTGGTTCCATGCCACCATGGGGTATTTATAGGGCTACGATAGGGACCATGAGGAAGAGTTGGATCTTGACCTGCTAATGGACTCGGTCCATTAATGAGGATCCATTCCACTAAAGGGCCCTCATTGAATTACCTCACCAACCCCCATATTTACATATGAGCTCCACTTATTACAAGTCGTCCATCCCCCCGTGTTTAAGATTTCGAATGTCTGTTAATTAATTAAATAACCGATAATTTAAATTAATTAACTTCTGGATCCTTGACTAGTACCACTCGACCTTATTCCAGAAATATAGCATGCCTTGAAACAAACACCTTTTGTTCCAAGGGATGATAGAATTGGTAACCCTTTGTTTCCTTAGGGTATCCAATAAATAGACATTTATCAGACTTAGCATCCAATTTGTCTGATACAGTCCGCTTCACATAAGCAGGACAACCCCATATCTTAAGGTGAGTTAAGTGAGATTTCTTACTATTCCACGTCTCATATGGAGTAGTAGAGATTACCTTGGTCGGGACTCTGTTTAGCAAGTAAACAGCTGTCTTAAGTGCATAGCCCCAAAAGGATTTTGGAAGAGTTGCATGATTCATCATGGATCTAACCATGTCCATCAAGGTTCGGTTACGACTCTCACCATTATGCTGTGGTGTATACGGCGGAGTCCATTGAGATAATATCCCATTGTCCCTAAGATAATCTTGAAACTCTTGACTTAAGTATTCACCACCCCGATCAGATCGAAGTATCTTAATACTTTTGCCAAGCTGTTTCTCTACTTCATTTCTGAACTCTTTGAATTTCTCAAAAGCTTCAGATTTGTGTTTCATTAAGAACACATACCCGAATCGTGAGTGATCATCGATAAAGGTAATGAAGTAGCTATAGTCTCCTTGTGCAAGAGTTGACATTGGTCCACATACATCAGTATGTATTAGACCAAGCAATTCTCCCACTAGATTACCTTTTCCGGAAAAGGGTAATTTGGCCATCTTGCCTTTTAAGCATGATTCGCATGTATCAAATGAACCGGGTTCAAATGATTCCAGAATTCCACATCGGTGTAATTTGGTCATGCGTTTCTTACTTACATGGCCAAGACGACAATGCCACGTATAGGAGTCTATTCGATTATCTATTCGAGCACGTTTGTTGCTAACTTCGATATTGAAAATGTCACCGGATAAATCTAACGTGTAGATACCATTGCACAAAGTTCCGGTCCCATAAAGAACACCATTTAAAGTTATGTAACAACAATTGTTACTAAATGTTAAATGGTAACCCTTTTCATTCAAGCATGAAATAGATACAATGTTCTTTATTAACGAAGGAACAAAATAACAATTATCCAACTCTAAGACAAGTCCAATAGGGAGCTTTAGCAAATATGTTCCGATGGCAATAGCAGCAATCTTTGCTCCATTTCCAACTCGCAAATTCGCTTCTCCCTTGACGAGTCTTCTTCTATTCCATAGCCCCTTTATGTCATTACATATATGTGAGCTACACCCAGTATCCAGTACCCAGGTGTACGAGGAAATAGAGTGACATTCAATAACGAAGATACCTGAAGAGGATGTGGCATCGAATGCCTTCCTCTTCAAGGACTCAAGATAAACCTTGCAGTTTCTTCGCCAGTGGCCCTCCTTGCCGCAGTGACGGCAAGTGCCTTTTGGTGTCTTTTCAGTCTTTTTGGTCTTAGTTATCTTATTGGTGTCCAAAATGAAACGCAAATTCAGAGAAGACATGATCGAGTGATTATCCTAGAAATACAAATTGAGCTTATGTGAGAAGAATGATAAAGAATGCATCAACATACATTAATTAAATCCTATTTATTTTTCGAATTGAATAACCCTTTTTATCAATTCAGGAGATCGTAGGAACATCTCCAAATAGGTTGATATCCAACCATAGATAAGAACAACCATGGCTGTGGCCATCAAGTTATTCTTAGCTATGAAGGTAGGTAATTATACCGATTACATATCACATATATGTAACTATCACTTTATGCTATCAACTAATTGAATGTTTGCATAAATCATTGGGTTGTTAACTCATTAACAAGTATGCAACAATATACATAGCACCCAACTGCACCTCTCTTTATATCGACCTTGGCTATGGCACAACAAATCGATGCTCCAAGCTTAAGGCTGACCCATTAATCAAGAAATAGTTTTAATATGGTTGGAGTTCATTCAACCGTTTAGTCAGGCTTGGATGTGTCCAACAACCAAAACTAAGGATTGACCTCTGACTCCAACTATATTAATCATAAACTAATTCCATGGTTTGAACATGTTGAGGTTCAAGCCGGGCATGGATGTGTCCATCAACCCAAACGAGAAACAAAACTCCGGTTCTAACCATATTAATGAAAGGTGTTGGCCTTAATATTTTGTAAGGGGTTTTGGGTCTCATCCTTTCTTTTCTAAGCACATTCATGACATATAATTATGTCATGTACTAACGATTTCCTTAATAAAGTATGTATATGACTTAATTTATCAAGTCTCATTAATTAAATTAGGAACTGGATTTCCTAATTCTAATTTCATACTTTATTCAAGGAATTATTTTGGGAAACAATTTCCTAAATTGTCATAATCAATTTCGAAAATAATATGTTTAAGACTTTGATTTCTCTAAATCAAATCTTATTAAATTACGAGACAGATTCCCTTAATTCAACCACATATTATTTTCATGAAAATCTTATTTAAGAAAACTCTATAGGAAATCATTTTCCTAATTAATTTTCGAGACAACAATATGTAAGAGCATCACCTCTTAAATCAAATAAGGAAATTATCGTTTGAGAATCACCTCAAAATTTCCAAGATTTGATTACATATTTTATTTATGGATTTATTAATTTCAACAAATTATTTTCTTTGGGTGGCTCCCCGAGGCTCAGATACCCAAAAAAAAAATTTGTTATAAATCTAATTTGGTCCACTCCCCGAGGCGTAACCAAATTAAACATGACAATTTTATTCAAAATAGGAAATTAAATTACAACAACTAACTTTAAATTGGACGGCTCCCCGAGGCTCAATCTAAAATAAAAAATTTTGTTAATAATTTAAAACCAATTCGAATTTAATTGTCAATTAATAATCCATAAATTTGTCTAGACTTTCTTGAAAGAAAGTGCCCAAAATTGCAAGATTTCATAATAGGTTTTCAGAATAATTGTAAGTTTCTGGTACAAAGAAAACTTACATATTTCCAAAATTGGAAAATTTCCAAAATAGGAAATTACCAAAATTGGAATGTTTCCAAAAATTGGAAGTTTTCACAATTATCATAAAATTTCAGAAACTAGGATATTTCAAAAGTTTGCGAAATTTCATGAGGATTTCCAAACTTTGAAATTCCTAAATCTAAAATTTATCATAATTGGAAAGTTTCCATAATTGGAAAATTTTCCAAAATTGAGATCATGACAATGTTTTCCGCAAAACAATTATATGATTATGTCGAACACTAACCGGCTCTGATACCACTGTTGGGACCGGGTGCATGTTGACATGGATACGGGTTCGTAATTTTAATGTTTAATTACGTGCAGCGGAAGGTTTAGCATAAATAATTTCTTATTTTAACCACGTATCTAGCATACAACCTTAAGTTGTGGAGATATGATCATAAATTAAAATTTTGCAGAAAGTAAACTAATTTACTTAATACCTCGCGTAACTCGTAGAAAGGGACGAGATCCAACCATAGCGTCCCTTGGAAGCTCCGCCTCTATTTACGTCCACGCCGAGTCCTCTTCGGGATGACTTCACAAAGCCACGAGTTTCATGCCGACAAGAACTACTAGATTCTCCAAAGGCACGACAAGAATATCAAGAGAGAGAGATGGAAACTAACCACCAAGTAACGGAATCAAGATTCCGGGGAAGGAAGGAGTTGCGACCCGCTTCTTCTTCTTCTTTGGCACCTTCTTGGTGGATGTGGCTCACGACAACTAGAAGGGGCGCCGGCCCTAGAGGAGGGAGAGGGCGCCGGCCCAAGAGGAGGTAGAGGGCGCCGGCCCTAGAGGAGGTAGAGGGAGAGAAGGAGAGAGAGAGGGCTTACTTCTTAATCTCTTGATTGGAATTCAAGCCTTGCCTTGGTTCCTTTATATAGTAGCCTCTCCATCGCCAATTCTCCCTTCTAACGGAATAAATTTTCATAAGAAATTTATCTTATAAATTTTCCTATGAATTATTCCGTTGTGCCAAGTTTTATTATAACTAAGTTTATAATAAAAACAAACACATCTCCCCTTTTATTATGGAATAAATTTTCACAAGAAATTTATTATATAAATTTTTCTTATCATGGAAAAATCAATTCCTAATTGATTTTATAAAATAAAATAAATCAAACCAAGGTTTATTTTATTTTCCATGAAAATAAATCTCTTTATATAAATTTCTTTATATAAATTTCTTTATCCATAATTTTATAAAACAAATCGCGTTTGATTTATTTTATAATTTAAACCAAATAATTTGGTTTCCCTCCTCATTGTGGCCGGCCAAACCAAAGAGGGTGGGGACCCTCTTTGGCCGGCCAAACCAAGTCATCTCCTTGCGAATTAAACTCATTTAATTCGTCCAATAAGCCTTCAAAAGACTTAGCCATTTTAAGCTTCCAGTGCGCCTCTGGTAAATTCAGATTCGACTTATTTCTCTTGATCGGAAAATCCAATTTTCAACTCGTTTTAAATCCCTTAGATTACTCGTAGTGCGTGTGACTAAATAGGCTTTCGATTTGTGTTGGCCGTCTATAATTAACCAATTATAGAACGATCATGAGTGACACCTAGTAGTACTTCATGATCCCCAATTAATCGAAAGATCAACGGTTGACCTCAGAAATAATCCTGAAACCCTTCAGCAGCTATAATGAGTTGTGCCCCATTCCCTTCACCATCTTATACCCACTTGGTTCAGGACACGGTCTATGTGTGTCAGTCCCCACTAGGCTGACTACGTCACACCTAGCCCAAGTAATGTCTTTCTCGTCCAATGGATTCTAATTACTCTCATGTTTCCTAGAGATTCATACTCGGAACATGTTATGCTCTGGCCAGAGGCTTCGAGTAACAATCTGACGATAGGTCTTGGGTATACATCTCCTCGCAAGGAGTGGTGAATCCTTTCTAGGCTGTTCAAACATCTTCGGGCACTTCGGCTTATACCCAACCATCCTGGGTCCACACCTCCTTAGAGATGCTTGCTTAAGATGTCAAAGTATAAGTCTCCGTGACCAAGATGACTTGAACACTGCAAGTCAAAGGAACATCGCACTTAAGCTGCAGTAAGAACTTTCATTGACATATCTATATGTAGATTACCATATGAAGTTTTATAGCTAGTCACTCCAATGAACTAGTTCCCTTAACTAGCATCCATGTTTATCTCCGGACATCCCAATGTCACCAGCCAGTGAGAATCAGCTGATTATAGAATAACTCATGCTAGTCTCAACAGAATTGACAGTGTCCATATTTATCAATTCATCGACTAGGGACAATTTAATACTTCACAATTGCACATGTAGAGATAATCACTAGTTGTGAATTCATCACAAATTCTCTCATGCTGTGAATTGTATTGCGGACATTCAGTAAATGAGTTTAAGATCTCAATCAAATACATGAATGTGTATACTCAAATTGTGAATATTCTTTCATTAAAGTAAATGATTACAATCATAAGACGATTGCCTTAGGACACTTCTCTTATATTACTAACAGGGGGCGCCTGACACGTGCCTTCGGATCCGAGAACTCCTATCCAAAACTTGGTCAGCGCTTATCCCCTTCGAATCGGCCCTGGAGCTGACGGGGGCGCCCTGCTTGACTTGGTCCGCCGGCTTCATATTACTTTGCTTCGATTCCTTTGACCTTGGGTGCCCGGGGCCTCCGGGGCGCCCTGCTTGATGCTGCTTCGAAGCAATTCCTGCTTCATTGTTTTGTCATTCACCTTGGGTGCCCGGGGCCTCCGAGGTGCCCTGCCTACCTTCCTGCCCTTCTCCTTTGGGGCGTTCTGAGCTGCAGAAACATATTCCCTTGGTCGCTGCATTCAAGGTTAGTTCCAAAACAACAAGGCATGAATATTAGTTTATTTTTACAGCCGTAGCTGTCTTGGTTCTAACTTCGAGTCTCCCAAATGGAACCCTAGGTCGAACCGACGCTTACTATTCCCTCGACAGGGAACGCGTCCTCACCTACTCCTCTCAGGAGAGTTTACCTTTTGCCAACCGGCTCCTCCGGTTGGACTTTTGCCCAGCAGCCCTTCGCTAGGTGCCTAGCAGCCCTTCACCAGGTCTTCAGTACCAAGCAGTCCTTCGGCAGGTTCCTAGCAGCCCTTCGCCAGGTGCCTAGCAGCCCTTCGCCAGGTCTTGGACTCCTAGCAACCCTTCGCCAGGTGCCTAGCAGCCCTTCGCCAGATCTTAGGGTTTCGGTGCCCAGCAGCCCTTCGCCAGGTGCCCAGCAGCCCTTCGCCAGGACTTCTTTCTGCCCACTCAGTGAACACATTAGACCAAAATAACATCTTAACTTTTGAACCCTTTGCCATTATCAAAACCCAGGTTCGACTTAGTTGCTACCTGCACCAACAATCTCCCCCCTTTTGATTTATGGCAACCCGGTTCAAAAAGTTATGTTTAAACAAAAAGTAGGTAAAGTGCCAATTTAATTTCCTCCCCCTGCAAGGAATCTCCCCCTAGGTTTTTCAAAGGTTCGCGGGGTTTGAAAACATTTCTAGGTCTAAAAGGGAAATGGTTTTTTAATACTTAGAACATTTTTTTAAAAAGGTTTAAGTTAGAAAACTTTTTCCAAAAAGATATTTTGGGTTGGACACTTGGAAAATTTACACTTAGAGAATTTACACTTAGAAAATTTTCAAGTAAATACTTAGTTTTCGTACTTTAGACAATTTTCTAAACTTATTCTGAAGTTTTAATACTCAGAAAATCTGAAGAAAAATTTCTACCATATTTTTGAGTTGTGAAAAATTTTCCAACCTCTTTAGCACTTTAGAAAGTTTTCAAGGAAATTTTGAAATTGATACTTAGAAACTTTTCTATTAGAGAAGTTTAAATTAAGTACTTAGAGGAATTTCGAAAATAGTTTAAGTCACGTACTTAGAAGATTTTTGAAAATAATTTAAGTCAAGTGCTTAGAAGATTTTTTGAAAATAATATAAGCCAAGTGCTTAGAAGATTTTTGAAAATAATTTAAGCCAAGTGCTTAGAAGATTTTTGAAAATAATTTAAGCCAAGTGAAAGGCAATTGACTTAAGGAATTTTACTTTTTTTTTTACTTTTTGAAAAAGGAGATAAAGTTTTGAAATTTGAAAAAAAATTTAAAACCTTCTCTTCTCTCCTTTCCAATCTCTCCCCCTTTGCCATATATAAAAAAAAATAATATAGCAAAAAAACATGCTTAGCAATAGAAGTAAGGTGCTGTACTGAACCAATTCAAGGTATAAACTGGACCAAATCAATTTGAATTTTCTCTTTCGGGTCCTGTCTAACCCAATTAGCTACTTACCAACTGTTATAAACAGTAGTTTTCGCTGGGGTTAGTCAAATTAAGTGTTCCGTTCAAGTTAGATTTTCTAAGCTTGACACTTAACCTGATTACTGTTTAATTTGTATTTAGTGCCCCAATTACTGCAGATTTACTGACTTAAAGCATCTTGAATTAAGGTAAAGACCTAAGCATCTCAACCCATTCTAGGTTATCAATCAAAAGTACCCTAAGGTGCTTGTGAGATGCTGGCTTCTAGATCTATAGGTGCATGCAGTTCTAGGGTTAGGGCCTAAGCTAAGTCCATTTGCGAAAAAGCCCTAGTTTTGAAGGGGTAATTTTTCTTAAGAAAAACTAAGTTGAAAAAATTATTTTAAAAATGCACAAAGAAAATGATAAATCAAATTAAGTATAACTGATAAGTAATAAAACAGTTTAACAAAATAGAAGTAGAGCAAACCTATTCTACCAAGCATAACCCTAACTGCCTTCTTAGTAAGCTGAATTCAGACTCAGGTAAGGGTTTGATGAATATATCAGCTAAGTTAGATTTTGAGTCTACATGTTTAAGGACTATCTCACCCCTGACTACTTGATCTCTTATGAAGTGGTGCTTAACTTCTATGTGTTTAGTTCTAGAGTGTTAGATTGAGTTCTTAGTTAGATTAATTGAACTTATATTATCAATGTAGACCTGAGTTTGAGTGTAGTTGAGCTGGAAGTCTATAAGAGTGTGCATCATCCATAAGTGTTGTGCTACATATTCTCCCAAAGCAACATACTCAGCTTCAGTTGTCGATAGAGCTACACAGTGTTGCTTTCTGCTACACCAACTTACTAGACTATTTCCTAAAAGTTGGCAGCTTTCATTTGTACTCTTTCTATCTAGTTTACAACCAGCATAGTCAGAATCCGAGTATCCTGACAAGTCAAAAGTTGAGGTCCTAGGATACCAAATCCCTACATTTATGGTGCCCTTAATGTATCTTAGTATTCTTTTTAGGGATGCTAAGTGCGTTTCCTTAGCACAGGTTTGGTATCTAGCACACATTCCTACAGCAAAAAGGATATCGGGTCTGCTGGCTGTAAGGTAAAGTAGACTACCAATCATACTTCTATAAAGTTTGAGGTCTACTGGTTTACCATCAGGGTCACTATCTATTTTTACATTTGTGGCCATGGGGGTACTTATGCTTTTGGAGTTGTCCATTTTGAATTTCTTTATTAACTCCTTAGCATATTTGGATTGATGGACATAGTTTCCATCCCTTGTTTACTTAATTTATAACCCTAGAAAGAAGTTGAGCTCACCAACTATGCTCATTTCGAATTCATTTTCCATTATTTTAACAAATTCTTTTAAGAAATTTGAGTTGGTGGATCCAAAAATTATATCGTCGACCTAGATTTGGGCAATAAAGATGCCTTTTTCTAAGGTCTTAATAAATAGGGTTGAGTCAATTTGTCCTTGGTTAAATTCCTTAGAAATGAGGTAGGTTGATAGACGTTCATACCATATCCTAGGTGCTTGTTTTAGTACATAAAGTGCATTAGTGAGCTTGTAAACATGGTCAGGTCTTTCTAAGTCCTCAAAACTGGGGGGTTGTCCTACATAGACTTCTTCCTTAATAAATCCATTTAGAAAGGCTGACTTCACATCCATTTGGTAGAGATTAAATCCTTTATGGGATGTAAAGGCTAACAACATCCTGATGGACTCAAGTCTAGCTACTGGGGCATAGGTTTCGTCATAGTCTAACCCTTCGACTTGACTGAATCCTTTGGCTACTAAGCGGGCTTTATTTCTCACTATTTCTCCTTGATCATTTAGCTTATTCCTAAAAACCCACTTAGTATCAATAATGGATTTGCCCTCAGGTTTAGGTACTAATTCCCAGACTTGGTTCCTCTCAAACTGGGCTAACTCTTCTTGCATCGCTATGATCCAATCAGGATCAGGTAAGGCTTCTTCTATAGTCTTAGGTTCAATTTTTGAAATCAGTGCAATCTGACTAAGGTTTCTATAGGAGGACCTAGTTCTGACTCCTAAGGTTGGATCACCCACAATATGATCAGTTGGGTGACTGAGTCTGGGTTTCTTAGTTTTCTATAACTTGGTTCAACCTCAGGTCCAGCTGGTCGATTTGGTTCAATATTTGGTTCAACTACTTGGGTTGGTTCAATTGACTCAATAGTTGGTTCAATAGTTAGTTCATTTAGGGGTTCAATTAATGGTTCAACAGTTTGTTCATTATCTTCGTGATCAGTATTTGATGAATTTAGATCTGGTTTATCATATTTTGAATTAATTTCTTCATCAAATATTAGATTGGTTGTTTCCTCAATTTTGTTAGTTTGTTTGTTGTAAACTCTATATGCTTTACTTGTTGTTGAGTATCCTAAGAAGACCCCTGGGGTTGACTTAGACTGAAATTTACCTAGATAGTCCTTGGTGTTTAGGATATGGACTTTGCACCCAAAGACCCTTAGGTAATGTAGGTTTGGAAGTCTATGGTAGTATAATTCATAGGGTATTTTATTATGTCGTTTGTTAATTAGGACCCTATTTTGGATATAGCAAGCCGTACTAATTGCTTCTGCCCAGAATTGGTTAGCTAGGTTGAATTCATTGAGCATAGCCCTAGCAGCTTCCTGTAGGGTTCTATTTTTCCGTTCAACTATCCTATTTTGATGGGGGGTTCTAGGGCACGAAAATTCGTGTATATACCCGTTTATCTTACAAAACTCCTCGAATCATTGATTTTCAAACTCTCCCCCATGATCACTCCTAAGTCTTTTGATTTTGGTATCATTTTGATTTTCAATTAACTTACAAAAATCACTAAATAGGTTTAGGGTTTCATCTTTGGTCTTTAGGAACCTAACCCAGGTAAACCTAGAGTAATCATCAACAATTACTAAGCAGTACCAGTTTCCGCTTAGTGACTTGGCTCCTTGTGAATCAAATAGGTCAAGGTGCAGGAGCTCAAGTGCGATTTGAGTTAAATCAGATTGAATTAGTTTGTGATTAGACCTGGTTTGTTTACCTTGATTACATGATTCACATATTAAGTTTTCATGGTTCTTAATTTTAGGTATACCTTTAATTAGGCCAAGTTGGGTGATTTTTGAAATTAATCTCAGATTAGTGTGACCTAATGTCCTATGCTAGAGGTTTGATTCTTTTAACTGAGTTAATAAGCATTTAGGTATTAAGGGTAGGTTTATAGTGTAAACATTATTCTTCCTAGAGCCCTTAAGCATGATTTCTGAGTCTTGTAAATTTCTAATCAGGCAGTTAGAGTTGGTAAAGGTAACTACATAGCCAGTATCACACAATTGACTTATACTAAGCAAGTTGAATTTGAAGTTTTCAACCAACAATACCTATTTAATAACGAAATCAGATTTGAGTTCAATGTTACCTGACCCAATGACTTTGAGTGTAGCATTGTTGCCAAATGCTATTGAGCCTAGGTTCTTGAACTTGAGTTTGGTGAATTTCAATTTGTCCCCAGTCATGTGTCTAGAGCACCCACTATCCAACATCCATTGGTACAAATCTTTATGTTCCTACACATAAAGAGTTTGTTGATTTGGATCCAATTAGAATCAAGGATAGCCTAAATTGATTTTCAAAACCTAGTCTGTCTCACCCAATCTAAAGTTATCAATCACGTTAACCTTATGGGTTTTTGTGAGATCGGTTTTAGTAGAAAGATTTATTTTGAAAAGACCATGATTAATTTTGAAAAGTTAAATTAATTTTAAACACAATTTAAATTTATTTTGAAAAGGAACCTTTGAATCTAAGATTAACTGAAAATTTGTGTTAGATTTGAATTTGACAAAGAGTAAATTGAATTTGAATTTCAAAAATTGGCTTCCAGGTCTTGGCGAGGCACAAGGCCTTCTTTGGTCGTAGCCTTATTGGATCATCAACCCTTTCCTTGACAAAGCCTTTTAGTGAAATTTCATCTTCAAAATTACTTTTTGATAAATTCTGGTCTAACTAGCTTGGGTCTTGGATCGGTAGCTTCGGCTAGTTTCACCAGTCTAAAGAGACCAAGTAGTGTTTACTTGACCTTATTAGAAAAGGCTACCCTAACATACTATCATCTCACCGCCACCCAATACTATGTTGTTCAGATTTCAGTTAATTGGTTTAATCCTTAGCCTAACCAGTCCTAGGTCTAAGCATGGTAAATTGTAGAAAATAAATAGACAAGCAATCATGCAATTTAAAACAAGAAAAGAAATTCATTTAACTATAAAAATTGTTTTTAAGTTGGCTCCCCCTGGACTAAAGCCACGGTAATGATTAGGCAAGATATGAATCTTGTCCTTGGGGATCCAATACTGACTTGGTCCAACTTGGTTGTTTAAGCATAGTTTGGGTACCCATGCCTGAACTTTGGGTCTAGACTGATTCAGTACAGCATAGTGGTGATGACCCCACTTCTCTACCACTAAAGCGGAATTCACGTTTACTTAACCTCAACTTTACCTTATCCTTAGTCTTAGGTTACAACTACATGACTTCCCTTAACTTGCTCTGAATTTTTTTCTTTTTTTTTTAAAAAAACAACTTTCATTTTATTTGCTTTGCAAGGATTTGACCCTTAGACCACTTCGTTGTAAAACTGAAGCACTAACCATCTGCCCTACAACACTCTCTTTTCAATGGCACCAGTCGACTGTTAGAAAGTCAGTCGATTGGTATCGGCCACAGAAACGTTCTGTGCGCGGCACCAGTCGACTGGCTTCTTGGCAGTCGACTGGTGCATCGAACAGAAGGTTCTGTTCGATATGGCAGTCGACTGGTATCTGAAACAGTCGACTGGCACGCCTGAAAGCTGCAGTTTCAGACCTGAGAAAACCTTTCAAGGATCCATAATTCATACACTTCCAAAGCATATAGATAAAGAACTCCAAATCTATATTCTATACTAGTTTTATAAGCATCTTAGCAATCCAAAACAAACCCATTAACTTGCAATTAGGATCTTTGCGGAATTTAATAAACTATCAAAACATATGAAATCTAGACTAGAGTTTGTACTCAACTTGGTCTCTGTGCAAAGTTTAAACAAAATCATTTCGTTCTACCAATCCAAAACACAAACCATAAGTTTCTATAAGACTTAACCCAATGATCTCTCCCACGGTTCCGCCACCACTGAACATCAATGCAAGTCCCATTCGCCTCCTTAGCTTATGCCTTTTCTTTACCTTTATCTGCAATAGAAGGAAATGCAACTAATAAGCGATTTTCTTAGTAAGTAAATCCTAACTCACAAATCCATGCGATCAATGATAAACATGCTCTTTTCAAGAATGCTTGCTTCAAAATACATCAAGTAGGAAATACTTGCACATGGGAACTTTCATATACTTATCATGCTCAATCATGCTTGAAAACATTTAATTGCAGTAAAACACTTGCAAACTTAACATTGTAACGCCCGCCCTTATATCTACTCTCGGGGCGGGGTTACGTAATAGTCAATCATATAATAATATTTTTTTTCTATCTTCTAGCATACATTAAAACAACAATTCAAGGACTAAAGACTGAGCATGCTTGTTTAAACTATCAGAGTCATTCTATAACATGATAAGTTCACCAGTAATGCAACTCATAACATAATCAAGTATAAAAGACATCCAAGGGTAATCACTATCATGCAATATCAATCTTAGTCACTAACACTCATTATCAAGGAACATAAACATGAGCATAATAAAGTAGATATAAAAGTCCTTCTTTCCCGAGCCACCACCCCACACATCTTCAGCCTCCTGCCTCTTCCTTTAGTTTAAGTGTTCCTTACCCTTATCTGCAGCATAAGATAACACATAAACTAGTAAGCACAAATACTTAGTAAAGATCCCGTCCTACTCGCAAAATCCATACGAAAGCATACAACATGTACACATAATAAGTCATAAGCATGAGTTCATCATAGCATACTAAACATCAAGTTTCTAAGCCTGCAGTATATAGTATTTTAAGCATACCCGTCACATATAATAAATGTTTTCAATGAATGTTTTCAAAACAATTCCATAATGGTATTACTTAAAAATACATCCATATCATATTGGGCCCAGCTGTGTACCACATGATGCGCGTTCCCTAATGAGTTGGGGTAGCGAGCCACCAATCCCATTAGAGCAGGACCCTTACGTCCTACCGGAGCCATGACCTTAAGTTAACATGCACCCCGGATTTGTTTAACGACCCCCTTACGAGTCGGGTACACAACTTACAAAGTAAAATACTTATCATGTCTTTACATATATGCTAAGGAGTACTCCAAATTCACTGCTCAAGGGACACCCACTTTTCCAGGGTGTTTCTAATCCCATAGGGACACACCTCACAACATAAGGGTGTTCTTGATCCCATACTTAGTGGAGTATCCTTTCAAGCATTTCATCATACATATCATATGCAATCTCATAAGGGTGCCCCATGGGCCATAAGACATGCTCATACATACATCATAATTCCACCACTTAAACATACTTTAAATATGACAAGATTTGGTCACATAGATCATACTCATATCATAGGAAGTGGTAGCATGCTAACAATTAAGGTTTCAAATCAAACATTTCATACAAACACCACCTGCATATACCTATCATAGGAAGTGGTAGCATGCTAACAATTAATGTTTCAAATCAAACATTTCATTTAAACACCACATGCATATACATATAATTATCCCCAAACATAAGCATATATCATAGGGTAGTTTAACCTTCACAAACCCTAATCTTAGGGGGGTGGCCGAAACTCAAGGGTAGGGAAGAATTAGGGTTTTTGCAATGAAACATTCACACAGACATTTATACAAACACCTTGTATACAACATCATACCATATACTAAGCATGAATATATTATAGGATAATCCAACCCTCACTAACCCTAGTTCCATGCTTTGGCCGAAACCCATCCAAACCCTAAACCTTAGTTTTTTGTCATCACAAAATGAAGGGTCACTACATATGTGTATACTCTAAGTCCCAAGGGTTCTTCTCATGTATCAAAGAGTAGCCAAAGACTTCCCTTTGGAAGTGGCCGAACCCTATACAAGAACAAAACCCTAGGTTTTGTTCACAACATATTGAAGGATACAACATACACATATACCCTAAGTGCTAAGGGGTTTACTTATGTAACAAAAAGTAACCAAAAGCCTTCCCCTAGGAGGGGTGGCCGAAACTCATTCAAGGGGGAGATCCCCATTTTCGAAACCAACAAGGAGAAAACATACAATAACCATTACACTGCAGGCGAGGGGATACTTACATCCTTTCGCTTGAATTTCTCCTTCTCTTACTCCTTAGGGTACCCTTGAAGAATAAGAAGGTGAGTGTTTCCCTTGTTAGCCTTCTCTAGCACTCTTGGCCCTAGTAGAGGGCAAGAACCTTAAAGGGTTCCTTTATCCTTCCAATTTCCTAGGGTTAGAACCCTAGGGTGCACTTTTCGAAATTTGAAGTGGGGAAGAAGACTCTAGTTTTCGAAAATTGAAGTGGGGAAGAAGAAGAAGAAAGGTAACTTCTTTCTCCCTCTCTTATTTATACTCTTCTCATGAAGAGACATGTCTCTTCACTTCCCTCGCTTTAACAAGCATGTTTCTTATTCTCTCAACAAGTAACATGGCTTGGTTCATTGGTTATGACATGATTAGTGCAACTAGGAGGTTCAAGGTTCAATCCTTGCTTCCTCCTTTCTTCATTTCCCTTTTTATCACATTTTGCACTAATCCACATCTAAGCCCATTAAGCCAAGCCCATCATGAAATTTCATAGTAATAATTATGTTTCATGAATTTCATAATATTTCATATTCATGAATTCATAATATTTCATAATATTCCATGATAATATTTCATGAATTTCATAATATTTCATATTCATGAATTCATAATATTCCATGATAATATTTCATAATATTTTTGGGATGTTACAATCCTCCATACCTTATAAAAAGTTCGTCCCGAACTTTAAAATAATTCCGGATATTTTAATCGTATTGCCTCATCTCGTTCCCATGTGGCTTCTTCGAATTGTTCGTTCCGCCACAGAACCTTTACTAAGGGTACTTCCTTGTTCCTTAGCTTTTTGACTTCCCGATCTAGGATCTGAATAGGTCGGCGTTCGGAACTTAGGTTCTCTTGGTCTTGTACTGGTTGGGGCTCTATCATCTGATTCACATCAGAGGTACATTTCCTGAGCATTGATACATGGAAGACATTGTGGATAGCCGACATTTCTGACGGTAACTCCAGTTCGTAGGCCACTTTGCCTACCCGTTTCAGGATCTGATACGGTCCCACATATCTCGGACTCAGTTTTCCTCTCTTCACGAATCTCATCACCCCTTTCATAGGGGCCACCTTAAGGAGTACTGAATCCCCAACCTCAAACTCTAGTGGTCTGCGTCGCTTATCAGCGTAGCTTTTCTGCCGACTCTGAGTAGTCTCTATTCTCTGGCGAATATTCTTTATAGCCTGAGTGGTTTCATCTATAATATCAGTCTGGAGTCCCATCTCCTTCTTTTCACCACTCTCATGCCAACATATAGGAGATTTGCATTTTCTTCCGTACAGTGCTTCGTACGGTGCCATCCCGATAGTAGCCTGATAACTGTTGTTATAAGCAAACTCTGCCAGGCTCAGGTATCGATACCAGCTTCCCTTGAAGTCTAAGGCACAAGCTCGTAGCATGTCCTCTAATATCTGGTTTACTCTTTCAGTCTGCCCGTCAGTCTGGGGGTGAAAGGCAGTGCTGAATTTCAGTTTCGTACCGAGAGTCTTCTGTATATGTCCCCAAAAATCTGAAGTAAATCGACCATCCCTATCAGAGATAATGGTCTTGGGAACCCCGTGCAGTCGGATAATTTCCTTGACGTACAGTTGAGCCAACTGCTCTACCGAGTAGGTCATCCTGATAGCCAGAAAATGGGCAGACTTGGTTAGCCTGTCCATAATAACCCATATACCATCATATCCGTTCGTCGTTCTAGGCAGCCCAGAGATGAAATCCATAGAGATGTCTTCCCATTTCCACTCGGGGATAGACAGGGGTTGCAAAACTCCTCCAGGCCTCTGGTGTTCTACTTTGACCCTCTGGCAGGTCAAACACATACTGACATAGTGGGCTACATCCCGCTTCATACCGGACCACCAAAACTTGCTCTTCAGATCTTGATACATCTTGGTAGACCCAGGATGCAACGCATAAGGTGTTCCGTGAGCTTCCTCTAGGATTCTTGTTCGTAAGTCGGAGTCGTCGGGAACACATAATCGATCCCGCAGATATAAGACTTCGCTGTCTGAAATCCGAAATCCATCGTCCTTGCCTTCAGAGCCGATAGGAATTTGCTTGTCCTCTTCTTCGGCTCTCCATTAAATTCAAATAGAATTCCTGCCTCGGGTCAGAAGATAACTCTTCGTTTACGGCACTCAATAGAGGCGCCGTATTTGTTTAAGAAATCCATGCCCAATATCACATCATAATCTGGCATATCAAGCACTATCAGGTCGCAGTAGAGTTCCCTATCTGCGATTCTGATTGTGCGGCACGTAGCATTGGGTAGAGGCATCACCTCTCCCGAGGCAGTGTTGTCAAAAGTTGCAGTGTAAATCTGCAGTGACATATCATTTCTTTTGGCATAATGCATAGAGATAAACGAATGTGTTGCCCCAGTGTCAAATAAGCAGTAGCATACTGACTGCAATTAAACATCTGACCTGTACAACGGTGAGGCAGTCGCCACGTCTTCTTTCGTAAGAGAGAAAACCCTGGCATTTGTCGTGGTAGCGGGCCTCTAATCTCCCCTGGTATATAGGAGTACCATCAATAGCTGCCTACATCTGGTGTAACTGGGGATGAGCACCTTTGTATTGGCATGCTGCGGTTGAGTGCTTTGGCTGCAGTAGGACACTCTCTGGCCATGTTCCTTCCTTCCCGCAGGTGTAGCATCTCCTGGCGCCTAAGAGGCATGTCCCGAGGTGCTCTTCCACAAGTGTCACACATGGGTATGTAGGCTTCTTGCCTCCTGTACCACTGGCAGATTTATCCCATGGCTTCCTCTTTCCGTTGTAGTTCTTTTTCCAGTGGGGGTTGCTATTCTGAGGTTTCTGACCTCCCGACTGATTCTGACCCTTGCTGGCGGTCAGTGGTTGGCTTTGCTGGTTAATATTCTTTAGATAATGCTCGGTAATAAGGGCGCTGCTGAACAGCTCTTCCGCAGTCTGGGGCCTATTAACGCCGCCGGCCACATTCAGAGCTATCTCAGGCCTGAGCATCTTGAGCATCAATCACCGTACTAACCAGCTCTGGACATAATCGTGCCAGTCGGTTGAATTGCTTAACGGCATCGTTGACTGAGAGATTTCCCTGCCAGAATTCAGTGAACTCATCAAAGTGCCTGTTTGTGACTCGCATATTAAAGAATTCTTCCAGAAATTCAGACTTGAAGTCCTTCCACTTCATCTGGTCCACTGACCTTCTAGCTTTTACCCATTCCCACCACATCCTGGCGTCGCCAGTGAGGCAGAACGAGACACATTTAATTTTCTCATGCTCGGGCCAGTCTAATAATTCCACTGTGCTCTTAACTGTCTTGAGCCAGGCCTGGGCATCCCAGGGCTCGCAGGTGCCCGAGAACTTTTCCGGCTTAAGTCTCTGCCACTGAATCAGATAGGCCTCCTGTCAGACTCCTCGGACCGGAGTGTCCGGGGGTGCGTGTGCAGTTGGAGGCTCAGTAGGTATCGCATTCTGACTTCCCTGCGGGGTTGCAGTGTTCCCCTGCTGGGTCATCAGAGTGTTTATTATCTACTGTTGTTTAGTGACCTGACGCTGCAGGTCTGTAATCACTTGCATCATATTAGGTGGGGGTGCTGTCTCATTACCCCGATTGCTACGTCCTCTAGCCATATCTATCATACAAGTGATAAATAAGCTACATGAGAATTAATGCTACTTTTTCTTGTTATGCAAGCATAAATCATCTCTATATTGTGCAAGCATAAATCATCTCTATATATATCATTACTTACTGTACATGAAATAAAGTAAAGCGAGGTTAGGATCTCTTACTTGGAAGCGGCAGGATGAAGCTTGATGTGTGTGTGGTGGAGGGGAAATCTGCTCTGATACCAACCTGTAACGCCCGCCCTTATATCTACTCTCGGGGCGGGGTTACGTAATAGTCAATCATATAATAATATTTTTTTTCTATCTTCTAGCATACATTAAAACAACAATGCAAGGACTAAAGACTGAGCATGCTTGTTTAAACTATCAGAGTCATTCTATAACATGATAAGTTCACCAGTAATGCAACTCATAACATAATCAAGTATAAAAGACATCCAAGGGTAATCACTATCATGCAATATCAATCCTAGTCACTAACACTCATTATCAAGGAACATAAACATGAGCATAATAAAGTAGATATAAAAGTCCTTCTTTCTCGAGCCACCACCCCAACATCTTCAGCCTCCTGCATCTTCCTTTAGTTTAAGTGTTCCTTACCCTTATCTGCAGCATAAGATAACACATAAACTAGTAAGCACAAATGCTTAGTAAAGATCCCGTCCTACTCGCAAAATTCATACGAAAGCATACAACATGTACACATAATAAGTCATAAGCATGAGTTCATCATAGCATACTAAACATCAAGTTTCTAAGCCTGCAGTATATAGTATTTTAAGCATACCCGTCACATATAATAAATGTTTTCAATGAATGTTTTCAAAACAATTCCATAATGGTATTACTTAAAAATACATCCATATCATATTGGGCCCAGCTGTGTACCACATGATGCGCGTTCCCTAATGAGTTGGGGTAGCGAGCCACCAATCCCATTAGAGCAGGACCCTTACGTCCTACCGGAGCCATGACCTTAAGTTAACATGCACCCCGGATTTGTTTAACGACCCCCTTACGAGTCGGGTACACAACTTACAAAGTAAAATACTTATCATGTCTTTACATATATGCTAAGGAGTACTCCAAATTCACTGCTCAAGGGACACCCACTTTTCCAGGGTGTTTCTAATCCCATAGGGACACACCTCACAACATAAGGGTGTTCTTGATCCCATACTTAGTGGAGTATCCTTTCAAGCATTTCATCATACATATCATATGCAATCTCATAAGGGTGCCCCATGGGCCATAAGACATGCTCATACATACATCATAATTCCACCACTTAAACATACTTTAGATATGACAAGATTTGGTCACATAGATCATACTCATATCATAGGAAGTGGTAGCATGCTAACAATTAAGGTTTCAAATCAAACATTTCATACAAACACCACCTGCATATACCTATCATAGGAAGTGGTAGCATGCTAACAATTAATGTTTCAAATCAAACATTTCATTTAAACACCACATGCATATACATATAATTATCCCCAAACATAAGCATATCTCATAGGGTAGTTTAACCTTCACAAACCCTAATCTTAGGGGGGTGGCCGAAACTCAAGGGTAGGGAAGAATTAGGGTTTTTGCAATGAAACATTCACACAGACATTTATACAAACACCTTGTATACAACATCATACCATATACTAAGCATGAATATATTATAGGATAATCCAACCCTCACTAACCCTAGTTCCATGCTTTGGCCGAAACCCATCCAAACCCTAAACCTTAGTTTTTTTGTCTTCACAAAATGAAGGGTCACAACATATGTGTATACTCTAAGTCCCAAGGGTTCTTCTCATGTATCAAAGAGTAGCCAAAGACTTCCCTTTGGAAGTGATCGAACCCTATACAAGAACAAAACCCTAGGTTTTGTTCACAACATATTGAAGGATACAACATACACATATACACTAAGTGCTAAGGGGTTTACTTATGTAACAAAAAGTAACCAAAAGCCTTCCCCTAGGAGGGGTGGCCGAAACTCATTCAAGGGGGAGATCCCCATTTTCGAAACCAACAAGGAGAAAACATACAATAACCATTACACTGCAGGCGAGGGGATACTTACATCCTTTCGCTTGAATTTCTCCTTCTCTTACTCCTTAGGGTACCCTTGAAGAATAAGAAGGTGAGTGTTTCCCTTGTTAGCCTTCTCTAGCACTCTTGGCCATAGTAGAGGGCAAGAACCTTAAAGGGTTCCTTTATCCTTCCAATTTCCTAGGGTTAGAACCCTAGGGTGCACTTTTCGAAATTTGAAGTGGGGAAGAAGACTCTAGTTTTCGAAAATTGAAGTGGGGAAGAAGAAGAAGAAAGGTAACTTCTTTCTCCCTCTCTTATTTATACTCTTCTCATGAAGAGACATGTCTCTTCACTTCCCTCGCTTTAACAAGCATGTTTCTTATTCTCTCAACAAGTAACATGACTTGGTTCATTGGTTATGACATGATTAGTGCAACTAGGAGGTTCAAGGTTCAATCCTTGCTTCCTCCTTTCTTCATTTCCCTTTTTATCACATTTTGCACTAATCCACATCCAAGCCCATTAAGCCAAGCCCATCATGAAATTTCATAGTAATAATTATGTTTCATGAATTTCATAATATTTCATATTCATGAATTCATAATATTTCATAATATTCCATGATAATATTTCATGAATTTCATAATATTTCATATTCATGAATTCATAATATTTCATAATATTCCTTGATAATATTTCATAATATTTTTGGGGTGTTACAAACATGCTCATGATTTCTTTTGAGACTTGATACTTATACATTTCCATACTTTAAAACACTAATTTCTTTGCCCTTGCTCATTAACATGCTTGTAATATAACAACGTTAACATACATAACAAAACATGTACTTAACTGAAAATACTTACATATACTCATATATTTCAAAATAATAATCAACTTTCTAGGCCTTAACACCTGGTATCAATGTACCAATGCGCGCATCCCTAATAGGTTTCAGGGTAGCGAGCCACCGCACCCTATTAGAGCTTCTTTCTAACTTTCTGTGGGCCTCTCATTTGCCCAGTACATGTCACTTTACAAAAGTAAAATACTTTCTTACCCATAATGCTTACACTTATCAAACTATCTTTCTTTTTCCATTAATTTGGCACTACAAACATTTACTTTTCTTACTTGGAACTTTCATCGAGCACCTTGCGTGCCCTTAACCCAAAACTCATTTTTGGGACTTTTCAAGAACTTGGTCTTATCATGCTTAGATTCACATACACAAACTTACTCAAATTCAAGTTCTATGATAAAAACATGTATTCTTCAGAAACTTAAATCACACAATAAAACAATATTCTTAAAGCATGCACTTAGATCACAAAATCACCGTTCTACAACGAGAAACTACATACGAAACTACTTCTATTGCAGGTGAGTGATCTACTTACCCTTTGTTTGAAGAAAACTCACTAAGTATATGGTAAAACTCTAGCATAGCACTCCTTTTCTCTTCCCTTGTGAAAATCCTCACTCCTTGGCCCTAGGGAAGAAACCCTGGGTTCTCTACTCAAGAGGAAGAAGAAGGAGGAAGAAAACTCTTGCTTTCTCCCTGTTTTCGCAGCCTCTCCTTGCCCTCATTTCCGCCGACTCCCGGACCTAATGGGGGATTTAACGCAACTTAAGCGGAAGTTAAAACACCTCTTCATGAAAAGGGCTTACTCTCCTATAACATAAATTCGCTTCATCCATTTCTATGCTTGATACCCCTACCGTTCTGGCTAGCCGAGCTCGCTTAAGGACCACGGTTGCCGCGTGGTCGCGAGGTCAAACCGACGCCCAGCCCTTTAATTTTTTTTATTTCGAAAAATTACCAAAAAATTCAGAAAAATTCCTAATAATTCATGAAAATTATTGGGTGATACAATCCTCCCTACCTTATAAAAAGTTCATCCTCGAACTTAGAACAACTCTGGATACCTTTGCCTCATGCTATCTTCTGATTCCCAGGTTGCCTCTTCATACTTCTGATTCAGCCATAAGACTTTTACTAGTGGTACCACTTTATTTCTCTGCTTCTTATCTGCTCGATCTATTATCTGAATAGGTCAACTTTCATAACTGAGATCTTCTTGAACTTGTACCATCTGTAGCTCAATCACTTGGTTGGCATCTGGGATATGCTTCCTTAGCATTGAGACATGAAACACATTGTGTATTGCTGACAACTCTGAAGGTAGTTCCAACTCATAAGCTACTTTGCCAACTCTTTTCGTCACTAGGTAGGGTCCAATGTATCGAGGACTTAGCTTGCCTTTCTTGCCCAACCTCATTACACCCTTCATAGGAGCTACCTTGAGGAAAACTGTATCTGTAACGCCCGCTTTTTTTTTCCTTTCTTTCATAAAGCGGCGTTACACTAACATACTTAGGGCATGTAACATCATACTGCAGCGGAATAACTTTAACTTTACACTTACATGCCCCCTACTACCATTCTTAACATAATGACATGGAAACTTGGTATATTGACTTTATACTTAAACATCTTATCATATCATGCTTAACATCATAACATAAAGTTCCATGAGTCATTATTCGAGCATAGAGATATCAAAAGTAAAGTTCTAGCATAAACTGTAAACATTTGGTTTCCTGGGCCAAGTCACTATCACACACATACGTTCTTGCCCTCCTGCTGCTTCCTCATTGTCCCCTTGCATGATCTGCGGTATAAGGAAAAAGACTATAAGCACACAGGCTTAGTAAGACTCTTTCCTACTCACTAAAACCATTCGTTATTCATTCATAATCATATGAAACATAATCATCATTTAGTCTTAAACATGAAGCATAAACATAAACCTACTTAAACTTTACATGGCATGATACATGACATAACCATAAACATAACTAAACATTCCTATCATGGCATAAAGCATAAACATAAGCATAAACATAATTAAACATTCTTATCATGGCATAAAACATGGTATAAACATAATCATCATTAGACATTCTTAACATGGCATGGAACATGGTATAAACATAAACATAAGGTATAGACCAACCTATCTAGCATATCATGGGCATATTTTCCATCATAGCATAAGGGCATCTTCTTAACATAATCATGGCATAAATCATTTACTACCATACCCATTTCTTAACATGAATCATAAGCATAAGACATCATCATCATAGCATAATGCATCACATGAATGAATGCGTGGGTGGAATGCATATGTATATATATATATATATATATATATATATATATATATATATATATATATATATATATATATATATATATATATATATATATATATATATAGATGCCTAACTTTTAAAAACATACTTTTAAATACTTAAACATAATCATCACATTGTTGGGGTCCCCGGCTTGTACCACATACATACATCATGGCGCGCATCCCTAAGCAAATACAAGGTAGCTAGCCTCGACCTACTAGGGTAAGGACAGCATAGTCGGTAGTCCTCGAACCGGGGCGTTCTTAAGGTGCTCATCCCTGTTGCATAGCTTTGGTAGTGCCAGAACCGTGGACAACTTCGGTAGTCTAGAACCGGGGCGATCTTAAGGTGCCCATCCCTTGGACCCATACTTCGGTCCGGTACAAGCCCCATTCATAAGGTAAAATACTTTACATGCTTCATCATTCATAAGACATTCATGGCATATTTAAACATGGCATAACTTGTTACATGAAGCATGACTTAAAACATGCTTGTCCATCATGATGCCTGGAAGGCATGAGCATTATCTTTCTTCATAAACATGACATGCATCATTATTCATAACATGGCATGCATCATTATTTATTAACATGGCATACATCTTCATATATAAAACATGGCATGCATCATTCTTATCATAAACCTAGCATGGTTCTTAACATAACATGAGCATATAACATAGTATGATTCTTAACATAACATAAGCATATAACATGGCATGGTTCTTAACATAACATAAGTATATATAGGTAGGACTTCCATAAACATGTTACCTACTATCCAAGTGCATGACATGGAACATAAGACATTCATAAATAACCCTATTAAGCATGACATCCAACCATAAGCATACAACATAAACATGGTGCTTAAAGTTAGGGTTATAGGTAACTTAAATTTCTACCACATGCTTGAACCTACATATATACTTCATAATAAGCATAAACCATCATTCTTTGAACCTTAACTCCACCAAACCCTATTTACATGGCCTTGGCCAAAACCTACATGGAAGGTTCACATCATTTCCATAAGCATATAAGATAGCATAAGGTAAAGGAACATACATACATTACCTATATGACCATAGGAAGCCCTTAGGCCTCATGATTAGGGTTAACCCTAACCCTTAACCCTCCTTCCTAGGGATGGCCGAATCTTGTTAGGGCATGGGTGCATGGAAAACTTCCATTAAAAATCCCCAATCAACCATTAACATCAACCATACCATACTATAAGGGCCATTAGAGCCCTTAGTTGGGGAAAGGCCTAACTTTTGCCCTACCATCAAATCTTGGCCGAAACTTGTGGGTCACAAAGCCTTGTAAAAGGTCTCATAAGTCACCCTCAATCTCCCTTATATCATGATAATACAAAACACATATGCTTGGGGGTTTGGATTTAACCCTACCCATGAGTTCATGGGTTGGCCGAAAACCCTAGGGGACCCTAGGGTACCCCAAAAATTCCCCAAAATTATATTTAATCTCTAAACATCATGAGAGCATATTAGAAAACATAACTAGGATTTATAGCATCATTATGGACCCAAAAGTCCTAGGGACGAAACCCCCCTTAGGCTAGGATTCTTGGTTTCTTTCTTTTCCAACTTAAAATCTCAAACCAACCTTTATAATATGCTAAAAATCATAGAAAATCATAAAGAACTAATATACCACAGCTGAGGAAGTCTTACTTGAGGTTTCTTGATTTTTAGACCTTAAAAGAGAAAGAACTTTTAGAGCTCTTGACCCTTGATCCCTCCTTGCCCTTGTAGCCTTGGAAGGAACCTAGATCTTGGAGATGTGGAGTTTTTCCAAGGGAAAACCCCTTCTTGGTGTTCGGCTAGAATGAAGAAGGAGGAGGGGAGAAGGTGACTTGATAGAAGAAGAGAAGTAACCCCCCAAACCCTCTCTTTATAGCCCCTTTAAGGAGGCAAATGAAGAGTCTCTTCATGACTCCTCATCTTCCCCTAAGCCTTAGCCAAACTCTATTTCATTTCCCAATAGAAATCCCTTGCTAGGTGAGTTTGTTAAAGCATGCATGGTTGTCCAAGAGGTCCAAGGTTCAATCCTTAGCTCATGCACCTTTATTTTTATTTTTATTTTTATTTCATTTATCTTATTATTTTATTGTTCCTAAATTCCAAAAATCCCCCTAAAATCACCCATAATTATGCTAATATTCCTAAATAAAACCCTTTTATATTTATATTAATTTTACCTAATTAATACCCATTTTTGGGCCCATTTAAAGCTCATTAGTACCTAATTTCTCGATTTAAATAGGAACATTAGGCTAAAACTTACCCATAATCATGCTAATATGCCTAATTAAATCATATTTATATTTATACTAATTTTTACCTAAAATCTACCTATAATCGTGGTACTAGAAAGCCCATATAAGGCCCATTAGTACTTAGTTTTTCTCAATTTAAATGAGAAAACATGGATTTTCTAGGCCAAAGTTCGTATTAATACCTCTAGGTCCTTCGGAAAATTATCTAGACATGCTCAATATTTTCAGAAAATATTAAGAGAATTTTCTGGTTCGTTACAATCCCCCATACCTCGTGAAAGTTCGTCCTCGAACTTAGAATAACTCCGGGTACTTGCGCCTCATCTCGTCCTCGCGTTCCCAGGTAGCTTCCTCAAACCGTTGACTTTGCCATAAAACCTTGACTAAGGGTACTTCTTTACTCCTCAGCTTCTTGACTTCCCGATCTAAGATCTGAATTGGTCTGCTTTCATAACTTAGGTCCTCTTGAACTCGCACTGTCTGTGGCTCGATCACTTGATCCATATTCAGGAGACACTTTTTAAGCATTGATACGTGAAACACGTTATGGATAGCCGACATCTCTGGAGGCAGCTCTAGCTTATATGCCACCTTACCGACTCTTTTCAGAACCGGGTACGGCCCCACATAATGCGGACTTAGTTTCCCTTTCTTTCCAAATCTTGTCACCCCCTTCATAGAGGCCACTTTGAGGAACACCAAATCTCCAACGTTAAATTCCAGTGGTCTACGCCGGACATCGGCATAACTTTTCTGCCGGCTCTGAGCAGCTTCTATCCGTTGTCGAATACTTTGTATAGCTTGGGTGGTACAGTCAATGACATCCGTTGTGAGCCCCATCCCCTTCTTTTCACCACTTTCATACCAACAGATTGGAGACCTATATCTCCTCCCGTACAAAGCTTCATATGGTGCCATTCCGATAGTAGCTTGGTAACTATTGTTGTATGCGAACTCCGCCAAGCATAGGTATCGACACCAACTTCCTTTGAAATCCAAGGCACAGGCTCGCAACCTGTCTTCTAGTATTTGATTCACCCGTTCAGTTTGCCCGTCGGTTTGAGGGTGAAAGGCGGTACTAAATCGTAATTTAGTGCCGAGAGACTTTTGAACACACTCCCAAAAGTGCGAAGTAAAGCGACCATCCCGATCTGAGATAATGATCTTGGGAACTCCATGAAGTCTGATTATCTCCCTAACATACAATTGGGCCAATTGCTCCATTGAGTCAGTCATCTTGATTGCCAGAAAATGAGCAGACTTCGTCAGCCTGTCCACAATTACCCAAATCGCATCATATCCATTCGTGGTCCTGGGAAGTCCTGAAATAAAATCCATAGAGATGTCTTCCCATTTCCACTCTGGAACTGCGAGCGGCTGCAGAACTCCTCCGGGTCGCTGGTGTTCTGCTTTTACTTGCTGGCAAGTCATGCAAGTACTAACATGCTGAGCCACATCCCTCTTCATCCCGGACCACCAAAACTTTTCCTTCAGGTCTTGATACATCTTGGTGGATCCTGGATGCATCGAGTAAGGGGTTCCGTGAGCTTCTGCCAGTATTTCCTTTCGAAGCTCCGGATCATTAGGAATACATAGACGATCCCTAAGGTAGAGTACTCCCCCTTCGGCGATATGAAAACCATCGCCCTTTCCTTCCAGGATTTCGTGTTTTATTTCCTGAAGACTCAGATCACCGTCTTGTTTTTCCAATATATCCTCTAATAGCGTGGGTGATATTGTCATGGTTAACTCCATGATTTACTTGCACGCGTATATCATAATCATAATCCTATACTTATTGGGATTCGGGGTAAACCGTCTCTCCTTATGCTTCCAAAACATTAGTCCTCAACCCGAGTTTATGAATTGTATTAACCCATATTTTTCGTATGATTACTATAGGGTAGATAAGATCTTATTTACTATATCACTAAAATTTATTTATCAAGTCTTATAAGTCTATATACAAACTATCCTCACTCAGTGAGCTAGATAGCCCGCCATCATACCCATAACAAAGAACATCATAGCAGTCTCTGCCACTCCTTCGTTCATCTCTCCTTGACCTGCCTCAGGATCTTCTACCGTCTCCATCGGATCCTCTTCCTCTATCTCGGGAACCCCCTCAGCCACTTCAGGGTCTCCCCCAAACATCCCGGGGTCCTGTAACGACCCGGAAAATTCTCTCAATATTTTCTTTAAAATATTGATCATGTCTAGATAATTTTCCGAGGGACCTAGAAATATTAATACAAAATGTGGCCTAGAAAATCCATGTTTTCTCATTTAAATTGGGAAAAAGGGCACTAATGGGCCTTATATGGGCTTTTTAGTACCATAATTATTGGTAGATTTTAGGTAAAAATTTATAGAAATATAAAGGGATTTTAATAGGAAATATTAAAATAATTATGGGGGAATTTTTAGAGGATTTTCGGAATTTTGGAGAAATAAAAAGAGAAATAAAATAAAAATAAGGTGCATGGGCCAAGGATTGAACCTTGGACATCTTGTACAACCATGTATGCTTTAACCAACTCACCTAGCAAGTGAATGTTATGAAGGAATGAAGTGGATATTAGTTAAAGCATAGAATAAGATGAAGGGTCATGGAGAAACTCTTCATTTACCTCCTTAATGGGCTATAAAGAGGGGGTTTTGGGAGTTACCTCTTCTTCCCATTACTTGCATTTTCAAAACTCCTCCTTCCCTCATCCTAGCCAAACACCCAAGGAAGGGTTCTCCCTTGGAAAAACTCCACAAGAGGTCTCACCTCCAAGATCTAAGGGGTCTTCCAAGGATACAAGGACAAGGGGGGCAAGGGTCCAAAGATCTTACCATTTCCTTCCCTTTCAAGGTTCGAAAAATCAAGAAACCCAAGGTAAGACTCCCTCACCTGTGGTATAATAGTTCCTTATGATTTCCATGATTTTTAGCATGATATATTGGTTAGTTTTTGGATTTGATGTTGAAAGGAAGGAAAACCAAGAACCTTAAGTTTAAGGGTTTCGGCCACCATGATTTAAAGGTCTATAATTATTCTAAAAATCTTTATAATGTTATTTCATGTTCCCTTATGATGTGTATAGGTTAAGTATAATTTTTCAGAATTTTTGGAGTACCCTAGGACACCCTAGGGTTTCGGCCAACATGAAAGGAACAAAATCAACACCTAGAGACCCTATGGGTTTCGGCCACAATGTTTTAGGGTCCATAATGATGCTAAAAATCCTTATAATGTTTTTTAATGTTCTCTCATGATGTTTAGAGGTTAAGTATAATTTTTGGTAATTTTTGGAGTACCCTAGGACACCCTAGGGTTTCGGCCAACATGAAAGAAACAAAACCAAGAACCCTAAGCTTGAGGGTTTCGGCCACCATGATTTAAAGGTCTATAATTATGTCAAAAATCATGATAATGTTGTTTAATGCTCCCTTATGATGTTTATAGATTAAATATAATTGTTTTGAATTTTTGGGGTACCCTAGGATATCCTAGGGTTTCGGCCAACATCAATAACCCTTGTGTAGGGTTGGGTCTCAAACTTCAAGTGTATGTTTTATGTTTTACCATGATATAAGGGAGATGGAGGGTGTTTATGTGAATGTTTCACATGGCCTCGAGACCCTATAGGTTTCGGCCAAGTACCCTAATAGGGTGGAAATTCAGGACTTATTTCATGTAAGGGTCCCAATGGCCCTATGGTAAGGTATGGTTGGTGTTTAAGCAATTGATTTGGGGATTTAAGGGAATTTTTCCATACCCCCCATGGCCTTGAAGTTTCGTCCAAGAGTGAGATTAGGACTAAAGGATTAGGGTTGGCCTTAAGTATGGACTCAAAAAGGGGTCCTATGGCCTAGTATATGTGTATGAGATGTTGTTTGGAAGTTATGTGAAGGTTCATGGACCTAGGGTTCCTTGGGGATTTTCGGCCAAGGGCATAACCTAGGGCTAGGGTTGGGTTAAACCTACCAAGATGCTTGAGTATGAGTTACCAAGATATATATTTAAGTAAGAGGGAAGAAGTGCTATGTTAACCAAACCCTTAGTTTGTATGTCATGAATTATAAGTTAAGTCATAGATGGTTAGACATGTGCCATGATTTATGAATGATATGTATGTATGCCATGTCTTATGAATGATATGCCATGTTTTATGAATAATATGCATGTATGCCATGTCTTATGAATGATACGTATGTATGCCATGATTTATGTAACGCCCGCCCTTATATCTACTCTCGGGGCGGGGTTACGTACATTCAATCATATAGTAATATTTTTTTTTCTATTTCTATCTCCTAGCATGACATTAAAACAACAATGCAAGGACTTAAGGACTAAGCATGCTTGTTTAACTATCAAAGTCATTCTACAACATGATAATATCACTAGTAATGTAACTCATAACATAATCAAGTATAAGAGACCTCCAAGGTAAACACTATCATGCCATGTCAATCCTAATTACTAACACTTATTGTCAAGGAGCATAACATAAGCATATGTAGATATAGAAGTCTTTTCTTCCCGAGCCACCACCCCACACATCTTCAGCCTCCTGCCTCTTTCTTTAGTTTAAGGGTTCCTTACCCTTATCTGCAGCATAAGATAACATATAAACTAGTAAGCATAAATGCTTAGTAAGGATCCTGTCCTACTCGCTAAAACCATACGAAAGCATAACATGTACACATAATAAATCATAAGCATGAGTTCATCAAAGCATATTAAACATCCAAGTTTCTAACATGCAATATCAAGTACTTTAAGCATACTCTTCACATATTATAAATATTTTCAATGAATGTTTTCAAAACATTTCCATAATGGTATTACTTAAAAATACATCCATATCATATTGGGCCCTGTTGTGTACCAACTATCGCGCGGAAACTATTGCGCGTTCCCTAATGAATTGGGGTAGCGAGCCACCAATTCATTAGAGCAGGACCCTTCCGTCCTACCGAAGCCACGTTAACATGCACCCCGGATTTATTTAACGACCCCCTTCCGAGTCGGGTACATAACTTAAAAGTAAAATACTTATCATGCTGTTACATATATGCTAAGGAATACTCCATATTCACTCTTATGGGACACACCACTCTTCAAGGGTGCTCATGATCCCGTAGGGACACACCACACAACATAAGGGGTGCTCTTGATCCCATACTTATTTGAGTATCCCTTCAAGCATTTTAACATATCACATGCAATTTCATAAAGGTACCCCCCAGGGGCTATAAGGCATGCTCATAAATACATCATATTTCATGCATGTCCATACATACATCATAGTTCACACATGTTCATATATACATCATATTTCATACTTGTTCATACATGCATCATATTTCATACATGTTCATACGTACGTCATATTTCATACTTGTTCATACATGCATCGTATTTCATACATGTTCATACGTACATAATATTTCATACATGTTCATACATATATCATATTCCATACATGCTCATACATATTATTTTGCTAAACATAATCATGTCCCGTAGGGTAGTTTAGCCTTCACATATTATTCATGCAACTTATTAAACATAAAGCATATCATGAGATAATTATACAACCCTAAACCTTAGTCCTTCTAGGGTTGGCCGAAACTTAAGTATAGGGACAATTAGGGTTTGAACTAAATATTCACTCATACATTCATTCAAACACCTCATACATAAACATATCATAGCATGCTAACAATTAAGGTTTACATATCAACCCTTCCATTTAACACCACATACATATACATATGATCATCCCCAACCATAAACATATATCATAGGGTAGTTTGACCTTTACAAACCCTAGTCCTAGTGGGTTGGCCGAAACATCAAGAGTAGGGAAATATTAGGACTTTTGCATTAATCATTCACACAACAATGATACAAACATCTTGTATACAATATCACACCATACACTAAGCATGAATATTTTCTAGGATAATTCAACTCTCCTTGACCCTAATTCATTCCCTTGGCCGAAACTTGTAGGGTAGGGTAGGCTAGGTTTTTGACATCCAATCTTTACACAAACATTTACACAAATACTTTATCTACAATACTAATCATGGGAACACAATAGGATAGCAACCAACCCAAAAGCCCTTGCTTATTCCTCTTGGCCGAAACATGTAGGGTACCAAACCCTAATTTTTGTCCTCTCAAAAATTTGGAAAACAACATACATCCATACCCTAAGTTCCTAGGGATATCCTCATGCATCAAGAATCAACCAAAACCTATTTCATGGTGGTGGCCGAAAGTCTTATAAGGGAGAACTCCCATTTTCCAAAACAAGAACACAAGGAAATCATGCATAAACCATTATACTGCAGGCGAGAGGATACTTACATCCTAGCGCTGGAATTTAATCTTCTTTAAATCGTAGGGTACCCTACACTTGAAGGGTATGTGAAAGCCTTTTTCTTCAAATTTTCCTCTAAGACTCCTTGGTCTTGGTAGAAGGCAAAGACACTTGGCTTCCCTCCTTGCAATTGCCCTAGGGTTAGATCCCTTGGATGAGGTTTTCGAAAATGGAAGAAGAGAAGGGGAAGAAGGAGGTTTCGGTGGAAAGAAGTGAGAAAGAAGAAGAGAAGAAAAAGGAAGTTATTCCAACTTCCCTTATTTATACTTCTCTCATGAAAAGACATGTCTCTTCACTCCTACTCACTTAACAAGCATGTTCCTATTCTCTCCACAAGAAGCATGGCTTGGTGCATTGGTTATGACATGACTAGTGCAACTAGGAGGTTCAAGGTTCAATCCCTGCTTCCTCCCTTCTATATTTCCTTTTTATTACATTTTGCACTAATCCAAGCCCATTAAGCCAAACCCATCATGAAATCTCATAATATTAATTATATTCCATGAATTCATATATTTCATAATATTTCATGATAATATTTCATGAATTCCATAATATTTCATATTTATGAATTCATAATATTTCATAATATTTCATGATACTATTTCATGAATTCCATAATATTTCATATTTATGAATTCATAATATTTCATAATATTTCATGATAATATTTCATGAATTCCATAATATTTCATATTTATGAATTCATAATATTTCATAATATTTCATGATACTATTTCATGAATTCCATAATATTTCATATTTATGAATTCATAATATTTCATGATACTATTTCATGAATTCCATAATATTTCATATTTATGAATTCATAATATTTCATAATATTTCATGATACTATTTCATGAATTCCATAATATTTCATATTTATGAATTCATAATATTTCATAATAATATTTCATATGGGAAATTTTGGGGCGTTACAATCCTCCCCACCTTATAAAAAGTTCGTCCCGAACTTTAAAATAATTTCGGATACTTTAATCGTATTGCCTCCTCTCATTCCCACGTGGCTTCTTCGAATCGTTCGTTCCGCCACAGAACCTTTACTAAGGGTACTTCCTTGTTCCTTAGCTTTTTGACTTCCCGGTCTAAGATCTGAACAGGTCGGCGTTCTGAACTTAGGTTCTCTTGATCTTGTACTGGTTGGGGCTCTATTATCTGATTCACATCAGAGATACATTCCCTGAGCATTGATACATGGAAAACATTCTGGATAGCCGACATTTCTGGCAGTAACTCCAGTTCGTAGGCCACTTTGCCTACCCGTCTCAGAATCTGAGACGGTCCCACATATCTCGGACTCAGCTTCCCTTTCTTTCCGAATCTCATCACCCCTTTCATAGGGGCTACCTTAAGGAATACTGAATCCCCAACCTCAAACTCTAGTGGTCTGCGTCGCTTATCAGCGTAGCTTTTCTGCCGACTCTTAGCAGTCTCTATTCTCTGACGGATATTCTTTATAGCCTGAGTGGTTTCGTCTATAATATCCGTCTGGAGTCCCATCTCCTTCTTTTCACCACTCTCAAGCCAACATATATGAGATCTGCATTTTCTTCTGTACCGAGCTTCATACGGTGTCATCCCGATAGTAGCCTGATAACTGTTGTTATAAGCAAACTCTGCCAGGCTCAGGTATCGACACCAGCTTCCCTTGAAGTCTAAGGCACAAGCCCGTAACATATCCTCTAACATCTGGTTCGGAAAGCCGTCTTCGGTATATCCTCCTTTTTCACCGTGACTTGGTGATAACTAGACCTCAGGTTAATCTTAGAGAAAACCGTGGCTCCCTTCAATTGATCGAACAGGTCATCTATCCTGGGTAGAGGGTACCTGTTCTTGATAGTCACATTGTTCAGCGACCGATAGTCGATACACCTTCGCATCGACCCATCCTTCTTTTTCACGAACAGTACGGGAGCTCCCCAGGGAGAATGACTAGGGCGGATGAATCCCTTGTCAAGTAGCTCCTGTAACTGTCCTTGCAACTCCTTTAATTCTGTCGGCACCATACGGTACGGTGCCTTAGAAATAGGGTTGGTACCAGGAACCAACTCAATTGCAAATTCTATCTCTCTTTCAGGTGCTAACCCTGGTAAGTCATCGGGAAATACCTCTGGGTAATTGCATACAACCTTGACGTCTTCTAGCTTTGGCCCCTCTGTAGGACTGGTATCAACCACATGTGCTAGAAATCCAGAGCATCCCTTTTCTAACATTTTCCTTGCCTTCAGAGCCAACAAGAATTTACTTGTCCTCTTCTTTGGCTCTCCGATAAATTCGAACAGAATTTCCGCCTCAGGTCGGAAGATAACTCTTCGTTTCCGGCACTCAATGGAGGCGTCATATTCGTTCAAGAAATCCATGCCCAATATCACATCATAATCTGACATATCAAGCACTATCAGATCGCAGTAGAGTTCCCTATCTGCGATTCTGATTGGTGCGACACGTAGTATTTGGGTAGAGGGCATCACTTCACCCGAGGGAAGTGCTGTCAGAAATTGGCAGTCCAAATCTTGCAGTGACATATTATTTCTTTTGGCATATTGCATAGAGATAAACGAATGCGTTGCCCCAGTGTCAAATAAAGCAGTAGCATACGGACTGTAAATAAATATCTGACCTGTGACAACGGTAGAGGCAGTCACCACGTCTTCTTTCGTAAGAGAGAAAACCCTGGCGTTTGTCGTGGCAGGCGGGGCTTCTAATCTCCCCTGGCATATATGTGTACCATCTATAGCTGCCTGCATCAGGTGTAACTGGGGAGGAGCACCTTTGTACTGATCATATTGCGGCTGAGGTGCTTTGGCTGCAGCAGGACACTCTCTGGCCATGTGTCCTTCCTTTCCGCAAGTATAGCATCTCCTAGCGCCTAAAAGGCATGTCCCTTGGTGCATCTTCCCACAATTGGCACATTGGGGATATTTAGGCTTCTTGCCTAAATAACCACTGGTAGATTTATCCCCTGGCTTTCTCTTTCCATTTTGGTTCTTCTTCCAGTGGGGGTTGCTATTTGGAGGTTTCTGACCTCCCGACTGATCCTGACTCTTGCTGGCGGTCAGTGGTTGGCTCTGTGGGTTCATCTTCCTTAGATAATGCTCGGTAATAAGGGCGCTGCTGAACAGCTCCTCTGCAGTCTGGGGCCTATTAACGCCACCAGCTACATTCAGAGCTATCTCGGGCCTGAGCATCTTGAGCATTAATCTGACCCTTTCTTTCTCTGTACTGACCAGCTCCGGACATAATCGTGCCAGTCGGTTAAATTGCTTAACGGCATCGTTGACTGAGAGATTTCCCTGCCGGAATTCAGTGAACTCATCAAAGTGCCTGTTTGTGACTTGCATATTAAAGAATTCCTCCAGAAATTCGGACTCAAAGTCCTTCCACTTCATTTGGTCCACTGACCTTCTAGCCTTTACCCGTTCCCACCACATCCTGGCGTCGCCAGTGAGGCAGAACGAGACACATTTAATTTTCTCATGCTCAGGCCAGTCTAATAATTCCACTGTGCTCTCAACTGTCTTGAGCCAGGCCTGAGCATCCCAGGGCTCGCAGGTGCCCGAGAACTTTTCCGGCTTCAGTCTCTGCCACTGAATCAAATAGGCCTCCTGTCGGGCTCCCCGGGCCGGAGTGTCCGGGGGTGCCTGTGCAGTTGGAGGCTCAGTAGGCATTACATTCTGACTTCCCTGCGGGGTTGCAGTGTTCCCCTGCTGGGCCCTCAGAGTGTTTATTATCTGCTGTTGTTCAGTGACCTGACGCTGCAGATCTGTGATCACTTGCATCATATCAGGTGGGGGTACTGTCTCGTTACCCCGATTGCTACGTCTTCTAGCCATGTCTATCATACAGGTGATAATTAAAATAACATAAGAATTATCACTACTTTCATTTGTTATGCAAGCATAAATCATCTCTATATTATGCAAGAATAAATCATCTATATCTCATGCAAGCATATATCATCTCTATATTATGCAAGCATAAACCATCTCTATTAATATCATTACTGTACATGAAATAATATAAGCGAGTTAGGATTTCTTACTTGGAAGCGGCAGGAAGAAGCTTGATGTGTGTGTGGTGGAGGGGAAATCTGCTCTGATACCAACTTGTAACGCCCGCCCTTATATCTACTCTCGGGGCAGGGTTACGTACATTCAATCATATAGTAATATTTTTTTTTCTATTTCTATCTCCTAGCATGACATTAAAACAACAATGCAAGGACTTAAGGACTAAGCATGCTTGTTTAACTATCAAAGTCATTTTACAATATGATAATATCACTAGTAATGTAACTCATAACATAATCAAGTATAAGAGACCTCCAAGGTAAACACTATCATGCCATGTCAATCCTAATTACTAACACTTATTGTCAAGGAGCATAACATAAGCATATGTAGATATAGAAGTCTTTTCTTCCCGAGCCACCACCCCACACATCTTCAGCCTCCTGCCTCTTCCTTTAGTTTAAGGGTTCCTTACCCTTATCTGCAGCATAAGATAACATATAAACTAGTAAGCATAAATGCTTAGTAAGGATCCTGTCCTACTCGCTAAACCATATGAAAGCATAACATGTACACATAATAAATCATAAGCATGAGTTCATCAAAGCATATTAAACATCCAAGTTTCTAACATGCAATATCAAGTATCTTAAGCATACTCTTCACATATTACAAATATTTTCAATGAATGTTTTCAAAACATTTCCATAATGGTATTACTTAAAAATACATCCATATCATATTGGGCCCTGTTGTGTACCAACTATCGCGCGGAAACTATTGCGCGTTCCCTAATGAATTGGGGTATCGAGCCACCAATTCATTAGAGCAGGACCCTTCCGTCCTACCGAAGCCACGTTAACATGCACCCCGGATTTATTTAACGACCCCCTTCCGAGTCGGGTACACAACTTAAAAGTAAAATACTTATCATGCTGTTACATATATGCTAAGGAATACTCCATATTCACTCTTATGGGACACACCACTCTTCAAGGGTGCTCATGATCCCGTAGGGACACACCACACAACATAAGGGGTGCTCTTGATCCCATACTTATTTGAGTATCCTTCAAGCATTTTAACATATCACATGCAATTTCATAAAGGTACCCCCCAGGGGCTATAAGGCATGCTCATAAATACATCATATTTCATGCATGTCCATACATACATCATAGTTCACACATGTTCATATATACATCATATTTCATACTTGTTCATACATGCATCATATTTCATACATGTTCATACGTACGTCATATTTCATACTTGTTCATACATGCATCATATTTCATACATGTTCATACGTACATAATATTTCATACATGTTCATACATATATCATATTCCATACATGCTCATACATATTATTTTGCTAAACATAATCATGTCCCGTAGGGTAGTTTAGCCTTCACATATTATTCATGCAACTTATTAAACATAAAGCATATCATGAGATAATTATACAACCCTAAACCTTAGTCCTTCTAGGGTTGGCCGAAACTTAAGTATAGGGACAATTAGGGTTTGAACTAAATATTCACTCATACATTCATTCAAACACCTCATACATAAACATATCATAGCATGCTAACAATTAAGGTTTACATATCAACCCTTCCATTTAACACCACATACATATACATATGATCATCCCCAACCATAAACATATATCATAGGGTAGTTTGACCTTTACAAACCCTAGTCCTAGTGGGTTGGCCGAAACATCAAGAGTAGGGAAATATTAGGACTTTTGCATTAATCATTTCACACAACAATGATACAAACATCTTGTATACAATATCACACCATACACTAAGCATGAATATTTTCTAGGATAATTCAACTCTCCTTGACCCTAATTCATTCCCTTGGCCGAAACTTGTAGGGTAGGGTAGGCTAGGTTTTTGACATCCAATCTTTACACAAACATTTACACAAATACTTTATCTACAATACTAATCATGGGAACACAATAGGATAGCAACCAACCCAAAAGCCCTTGCTTATTCCCTCTTGGCCGAAACATGTAGGGGTACCAAACCCCTAATTTTTGTCTCTCAAAAATTTGGAAAACAACATACATCCATACCCTAAGTTCCTAGGATATCCTCATGCATCAAGAATCAACCAAACTATTTCATGGTGGTGGCCGAAAGTCTTATAAGGGAGGAACTCCCATTTTCGAAAACAAGAACACAAGGAAAACATGCATAAACCATTACACTGCAGGCGAGAGGATACTTATATCCTAGCGCTGGAATTTAATCTTCTTTAAATCGTAGGGACCCTACACTTGAAGGGTATGTGAAAGCCTTTTTCTTCAAATTTTCCTCTAAGACTCCTTGGTCTTGGTAGAAGGCAAAGACACTTGGCTTCCCTCCTTGCAATTGCCCTAGGTTAGAACCCTTGGATGAGGTTTTCGAAAATGGAAGAAGAGAAGGGGAAGAAGGAGGTTTCG
>JAGFNQ010003980.1:805937-865201 GCA_024364735.1 Boesenbergia rotunda | reverse complement strand
ATGATGCAACTCGCATGTTCAGAATCGGTCACATATTTCTGATAGGCCACTAACTGGTCTGGAGTTGCATCTTCTGGAGGACGGTTGGGAAGTTGATCATCAAGGACATAAGCAAGCTTTTCTGCCTTGAGGACTATCCTCAGGTTTCGAAGCCAGTCCATGAAATTTGGCCCAGTCAGCTTATTGGTGTGCAAAATGGAACGCAAATTCAGAGAAGACATGATCAAGTGATTATCCTAGAAATACAAATTGAGCTTATGTGAGAAGAATGATAAAGAATGCATCAATATACATTAATTAAATCCTATTTATTTTTCGAATTGAATAACTCTTTTTATCAATTCGGGAGATCGTAGGAACATCTCCAAATAGGTTGATATCCAACCATAGATAAGAACAACCATGGTTGTGGCCATCAAGTTATTCTTAGCTATGAAGGTAGGTAATTATACCGATTACATATCACATATATATAACTATCATTTTATGCTATCAACTAATTGAATGTTTGCATAAATCATTGGGTTGTTAACTCATTAACAAGTATGCAACAATATACATAGCACCCAACTGCACCTCTCTTTACATCGACCTTGGCTGTGGCACAACAAATCGATGCTCCAAGCTTAAGGCTGCCCCATTAATCAAGAAATAGTTTTAATATGGTTGGAGCTCATTCAACCGTTTAGTCAGGCTTGGATGTGTCCAACAACCAAAACTAAGGATTGACCTCTGACTCTAACTATATTAATCATAAACTAATTCCATGGTTTGAACATGTTGAGGTTCAAGCCGGGCATGGATGTGTCCATCAACCCAAACGAGAAACAAAACTCCGATTCTAATCATATTAATGGAAGGTGTTGGCCTTAATATTTTGTAAGGGGTTTTTGGGTCTCATCCTTTTCTTTCTATGCACATTCATGACATATAATTATGTCATGTACTAACGATTTCCTTAATAAAGTATGTATGTGACTTAATTTATCAAGTCTCATTAATTGAATTAGGAACCAGATTTCCTAATTCTAATTTCATACTTTATTCAAAGAATTGTTTTGGGAAACAATTTCCTAAATTGTCATAATCAATTTCGGAAATAATATGTTTAAGACTTTGATTTCTCTAAATCAAATCTTATTAAATTAAGAGACAGATTCCCTTAATTCAACTACATATTATTTTCATGAAAATCTTATTTAAGAAAACTCTATAGGAAACAATTTTCCTAATTAATTTTGGAGACAACAACATATAAGAGCATCACCTCTTAAATCAAATAAGGAAATTATCGTTTGAGAATTACCTTAAAATTTCCAAGATTTGATTACATATTTTATTTATGGACTAATTAATTACAACAAATTCTTTTCTTTGGGTGACTCCCCGAGGCTCAGATACCCAAAGAAAAGAAATTTGTTGTAAATCTAATTTGGCCCGCTCCCCGAGGCGTAGCCAAATTAAACATGACAATTTTATTCAAAATGGGAAATTAAATTACAACAATTAACTTTAATTTGGGTGGCTCCCCGAGGCACTCCCCAAAGTAAAGAATTTTGTTAATAATTTAAAACCAATTCGAATTTAATTGTCAATTAATGATCCATAAATTTGTCTAGACTTTCTTGAAATAAAGTGCCCAAAATTGCGAGATTTCCTTAATAGGTTTTCAAAATAATTGTAAGTTTCGGGTACAAAGAAAACTTACATATTTCCAAAATTAGAAAATTTCCGAAATAGGACATTTCCAAAATTGGAAAGTTTCCAAAAAATGGGAAGTTTTCACAATTATCATAAAATTTCAGAAACTAGGATATTTCAAAGTTTGCGAAATTTCATAAGGATTTCCAAACTTTGAAATTCCTAAATCTAAAATTTATCATAATTGGAAAGTTTCTATAATTGAAAAATTTTCCAAAATTGAGATCATGACAAAGTTTTCCGCAAAATAATTATATGATTATGTCGAACACTAACAGACTCTGATACCACTGTTGGGACCGGGTGCATGTTGACATGGATGCGGGTTCGTAATTTTAAAATTTGTTACGTGCAGCGGAATATTTAGCATAAATAATTTCCCAAATTATTTAACCACACATCTAAGCATGCAACCTTATATTGTGTAGACATGATCATATATTAAAATTTTGCAGAAAGTAAACTAATTTACTTAATACCTCGCGTAACTCAAAGGAAAGGACGAGATCCAACCGTAAGCGTCCCTTGGAAGCTCCGCTTCTATTCGCGTCCACGCCGAGTTTTCTTCGGGATGACTTCGCAAAGCCACGAGTTTCGTGCCGACAAGAAATACTAGATTCTCCAAAGGCACGACAAGAATACCAAGAGAGAGATGGGAAGACTAACCACCAAACGAAGAATGGAATCAAGATTCCGGGAGGAAGGAAGAAGTTGCGCCCGCTTCTTCTTCTTCTTCGGCAACTGCTTGGTGGATGAAGCTCACGGCAACAAAGGGGTCCTCCTTTTAGGGCCGGCGGCACTAGAGGAGGGAGGGGGAGAGAAGGAGACAGGGAGAGGGCTTATTTCTAGATCTCTTAGATTAATCTCCAAGCCTTGCCTTGGTTCCTTTATATAGTAGCTTCTCAATCGCCAAGTCTCCTTTTTATGGAATAAATTTTCATAAGAAATTTATCATATAAATTTTTCTATGAATTATTCCATCATGCCAAGTTTTTATCATAATTTAATTTATGATAAAAACAACCATGTCTCCCTTTTCTTATGGAAAGAAATTTCTTTATATAAATTTCTTTATCATGGTAAATCAATCTATTATTGATTTTATAAAATAAAATAAATCAATCCATGGTTCATTTTAATTTCCATGAAAAATAAATCTCTTTATATAAATTTCTTTATATAAATTTCTTTATCCATAATTTTATAAAACAAACCACGCTCGGTTTATTTTATAATTTGAACCAAAAATTTGGTTTTCCTCTTTTGTTGTGGCCGACCAAACAAAGAGGGTGGGGCCCCTCTTTGGCCGTCCAAATCCAAGATAAAACTATACGAATTAAACTCATTTAATTCGTCCAATAAGTCTTCAAAAGACTTCGCCATTTTATGCTTCCGATGCGTCTCTGAAAAATTCAGATTCGACTTATCTCTCGTGATCGAAAAATCTAATTTTCAACTCGTTTTAAATTCCTCGGATTACTCGTAATGCGTGTGACTAAATATACTTTCGATTTATGTTGGCCGTCTATAATTAACCAATTATAGAACGATCATGAGTGACACCTAGTAGTACATCATAATCCCCAATTAATCGAAAGATCAACGATTGACCTCAGAAATTATTCTGAAACCCTTCAGCAGCTCTAATGAATCGTGCCTCATTTCCTTCACCTTCTTATACCCACTTAGTTCAGGACATGGTCTATGTGTGTCAGTCCCCACTAGGCTGACTACGTCACACCTAGCCCAAGCAATGTCTTTCTCGTCTAATGGATTCTAATTACTCTCATGTATCTGAGATATTCATACTCTGATCATGTGATGCTCTGGCCAGAGGCTTCGAGTAATAATCTGACGATAGGCCTTGGGTATACATCTCCTCGCAAGGAGTGGTGAATCCTTTGTAGGCTGTTCAAACATCTTCGGGCACTTCGGCTTATACCCAATCATCCTGGGTCCACACCTCCTTGGAGATGCTTGCTTAAGATGTCAAAGTATAAGTCTTCATGACCAAGATGACTTGAACACCGCAAGTCAAAGGAACATCGCACTTAAGCTGCAGTAAGAACTTCATTGACATATTTATATGTAGATTACCATATGAAGTTTTACAGCCAGTCACTTCAATGAACTAGTTCCCTTAACTAGCATTCATGTTTATATCCGGACATCCCAATGTCACCAGCCAGTGAGAATCAGCTGATTATAGAATAACCCATGCTAGTCTCAACAGAATTGATAGTGTCCGTATTTATCAATTCATCGACTAGGGACAATTTCAATACTTCACAATTGCACATGTAGAGATAATCACTAGTTGTGAATTCATCACAAATTCTCTCATTCTGTGAATTGTATTGCGGACATTCAGTGAATGAGTTTAAGATCTCAATCAAATATACAAACATGTACACTCAAATAGTGAATATTCATTTATTAAAGTAAATGATTACAATCATAAGGCGATTGCCTTAGGACACTTCTCTCATATTACTAACACGAGTTGACCAAGGGGCAGAATGTCCTGGTGGGTTGAGGATCGAACATCAAACAGAAAGGGTTTCCGCTGGGGGGGGGCTTGTGGTCCTTTGTTTGAGGGGGGAATTGTTAGGGTTGCAAGGTTGCAAACATAGTCCCATATCGATAACACATGTAGAAGATCATAGGCTTATAAGGAAAAAAGATATCTCCATTGGTATGAGGCCTTTTGGGAGAGCCCAAGAGCAAAACCCTGAGGGCTTAGGCCCAAAGTGGACAATATCATACCATTGTGGAGATATCAAAATTCCTTTTGGTCCTAACACGGTCGACTGATCTCTCGGGAAGTTTGCAAATTGAGTGTATCAGTCGTGTTGGATCAGTTGACTAATAAGGCTGTTTGGTGATTTCTGAGAGATTTTTCAGAAATAAAGTGAGTTATTTTTGACACGAAGGGTTAGGATTGCTTTGGGCAGTCTTTTTAATGGTGTCAAAGGGGGAGAACTTGAGGTGTTAAGTTAGGTTTAACTTGACGTGAGAAACAATTATGGTGTTAAGTTGGGTAGAACTTAACTTGGTGTTGCGTGATATGAGAATTGAAAATTGGGAGAGGACATAGGTTAAGGGGGTGGTTGTCTCTTGTTTGCTATGTTTTAATTTTCAATTGCTATTAATATTGTTGTTTTTGTTTACCTAACATAAACATATTGCTACACATCAAAAAGGGGGAGATTGTTGGGGCAATCGGCCCAAGTATGTTCTAGAGGATCATGGGTTTTGATGTGTGTCAATATGGTTAAGTTAGGGTTGGTTATTGGACTAATATGTGTATGTGAGTGTGTAGTTTTGCAGGTTCACATAGACTTGATTGGATGTCTTCAGGTGAAGGGTGGCATGGAGGCAAGCGGTTGGCTTGTGTGCGCATCCGAGAGACCATGGATAGCAGAGACGATGAGCCGAGGGATGTGAACTTCGAGGCATGCGTGAAGGGTGGCATGGAGGCAAGCCGAGGGCTTGCGGGCGCATCCAAGGGACAGGAGCCAAAGATGAAGGGGGCGTGAATGCAATAGATCAAGACTGCTAATTGAAGAGTCAACCAGGTCGTGAGGGTCCGAGTGTGAGTGTTTGTACTCGGGAACTAAGCCGGGAGGGTTCGAGTGCGGAGTGAAATGTACTCGGGAAGGATAATCCTAGTCTTAGGGAAGGACCAGTCAACTGCCCTAGGAGCAGTCGACTGATATGGCCAGAATTCGAAAGGTCAGCTGTGAGAATTCGAATTCAGGAAAGGTCAGTCGACTACCCCAGGGGCAGTCGACTGATAATGGTCATATTTCAGCTCGAGCTCTATTTAAGGGAGCCCGTTTCAATCTATTTACCCTTGGCAAAACCTGCTTGGATAGAGTGGGTTAGTAGCCTATTTTGCTCAGATAGTCTCCAGAGGCTGTGGAGAGGTTTCTCCACCCACAAAGAGCTACGAGATCTAGGAATCGCCCGGGGAATCATCCACCGATGGATTAGGAATCATCCACCGACGGATTAGGAATCGCCCACCTTACGGGCAGCCGTGGAGTAGAAGCATCATCTCTGAACCACGTACATCGGTGTGTTTCTTCCTTGTTTTAGTTTAGTTTTATTTTGTATATTCCTCTTGCGCACTAACGGTTATAGGAAGAAAATCGAAGAAACGCTATTCACGCCCCCTCCTCTAGCTTGCCGAACACGATCTAACAAGTGGTATCAGAGCGAAGGTCCGCTCTTGTTGGAATAACCACCAAAAAGAGCACAAGCTAGAGGAAAGAATGATGGAAGACAAGTTGGGGGATGATATCAACACTCCACCTTCTTATGATCATGAAGACTTTGACTATTGGAAGACAAGAATGAAGACTTGGCTTGGAATGGATTGGGAGTGCATGGTGGTGCTAGAAGAGCCCTTCGAAATTCCAAGAGACAAGCATGGGAAAAATCTCCGACCTAGATATTGGATTAAGGAGCAACAAGCACACTCTAGAGCAAATAAGAAGGTAATTGATATATTAGTTAATATTTTACCTAATAGTATTTTCAGTGGTGTAGGTGAATATAAAAGTGCATATGAGTTGTGCAACAAGTTGGAAGAATGTCGTGAGAACCCTATACAAGCTCAAATAGTAGAAGAGCCCAAAGAAACAAGTTCAATGGTTCAAGAAGACCAAGAGGAAGAAAAGGAATCGTCAACCTCATCAAGTGAAAAGACACAATCAAGTGAAAGATCATCCACCTCATCAAGAGAAGAAGAAGAGGTATCAACTTCAAGGATTGAGGGGGAGGAGAGACCCTCATCAATACCGGAACAAGAAAAAGCTCCAACCTCCACCAAAGCAAAATCAAAGGATCATATCATATGCTTTGGTTGCAACAAGAAGGGCCACTACAAGGACAAGTGTCCATTAGGTAAAAGGAAGGTAAACCCTAAACCCAACTCAATTCATTCTAAATCTAATGTGGGTTGTAGGGAAAAGAAAGAAAAGAAGCATATTAGGTGCTATACTTGCGGGAAGCTAGGACATTATCACACTCAATGTCCAAGAAAAGGACAGCTGATAGCCCCGAAACACTAGGTTAAAGTTGTCACGAATTGTGGGACCATCAGAATTTAAATGTATATGAATAACTGGAAACCCTTTTTGCAATCAAAGAATAAAAGCGTAGTAAAGGGGCCACAGGTCGTATTTTTCTCGGGGCTAGTTGACGTTGTGTGATTCGAGCTTGTATTTATGTGTCGTCTGTATTTTCGGGTTTCAAATAGATAAGATTTGGGTTAGTTGGAATCAGCAATGAAATATCAGATAAAATGGAAAGAAACTTAGCCCTGGCACTTAACCCAAGTCATTCAATCAATGAACTTAAACAAATGGAGCTTAAAGGCAACTTAGCCTAGTTTGGAAAACCAATCTAATATAAATGTAGAATAATTGCCAATCAAAGGAATAAAACAGTGCATGGAAATTTTCGCACATAAGTAAGCTTCGACTAAAACTAGCCATAAAATTTGACAATCAACTTAAAACAATTCAGCACAAACTAATTGCAATGCGGGAGCCAACCAATGCATAGAGAATTAAGCACATCCAAATTTGATTCTAATTGAATTCAAGCATCAAAGAACATTCGAAACTTCATCTGTCTTGACACTAATCAATGCCATAGCTCTATCTTGATACACAAGGAAGAAGTGAATTAATCTTGGTACGCAAAGGAGAAACTTGTGTGCCAAGACCTAATGTCAATTTCAAAGATTGTGAACTGCCATTTTCGAGATAAACTGTCAATTCAGCTAGGAATATGAGGCTTAAGTAGAATGCTATGCATAAACTGTAAGAACTCAATGCTAGCTACTGATCAATCGAGGATAAACCAAAAGGCATGATTGGCACGCAGGAAATCAGCTCAATTCAACCTTGAAATGCAGAAATTCTGATCATTAAAGCAGAAATCAGCAACAATTCAGATGCAAATACAAATAATCAAACAAGCTAGCTGAAGGTAATTGTTCAAACTAGCTTCCAGATGGGATTTAGGAGAGCTAACATTCCATTGATGCAGCTTAGAATTCATAAACTGAACAATTCGAAAATAAAGCTAAAACTGTCTAAGCAGAGATGAATTCAGGATTTCAGAAATCAAATGCAGGGATGAGACAGCAATTCAAATCCAAAATTTAATGGAACGAACTGAGCATGAATGCATTAATCTAAGCTCAGAAGAACAACTGAATTCACTAATGTTATTGGCATCAATGCAGAAAGGAAAAACTGATGTGCAGAAATGGAGTGGGACACGCAAGGAGGAGCTGATACACGAGATGGAAAACAAATTCCGAATCTAATATCCATTGCTATGGAATTAAACCAACTGCACGTGAGTTCAGAAGTTAGAACTCAGCTTATTTGTACCAATTCAGAAATAAGAAGTTGAAGATTGCAGAAGTTAAAGCTGGGTGGCAGAATTCGAAACTGAAATGCAGAAAACAGATTTGATACGAACTGTCAACTTGATACGCAAGGATTTAAGCCAAAAACAACTGAAATTTAAAGAAATTATCCACTAAAAACATTCCCTAGCTACTTGACTTAAAGATTGAATCCTAATTTAAGCTGTAACAAAGCAGTAAATGAAATTAACCAATCTGAAACCAAGACAGAAACTAAACTAACGCAGTAACGGAAATTACAGCTAAACAATGAAAATTAGCTAACTAAACTACTCCTCATGTAACGCCCCGAAATTTCCATATTGAAGTTCTTAAAGTCCTTAGAACTATTTAAAAATGTTTTAGAAATATTCTAGATATTTTTAGGAATTTTTAGAATATTTTTATGGAATTTTCCGAGTCCGTTTAGTATTTTACTAAAAGAAATAGAGTTTTCGGCAAAAAGTTGCCTGGACGAGTTTTGAACCCGAGACCTCCCATGGGACCAACGACTTAAGTTGGTCGGGTTAACCAAGAGCCCCAGCAGGGGTGTACTGAAAGAAAATAGAGAGATATTAAGTTAAGATATAAGTTAGACTTAAATACCCTAAGTATAAATAGATAATTAAAGAGAGAAATTTTATTTCTCTCAAACCCTTCCTCGCCCAAGCCGCACGCACGCCCCCTCCTCTCCTCTCTTGGGCGAAACCACACCAAGCCCTAGGACTTTCCTCCGGTGGACGGCCAAGGCTCTCCTCTGAGAGATTTTTCGATATTCGGAATCCCCGCGACGAGAGGAACGCGTGAGCGCGAAGAAATCTCCGAGACTCCGAGTTTCTTCGGAACCTCCGACGCCGTTCTTGGGTGTAAGTCCAAGATATCGAGGTAAGTACTGCTCATCTGCAGTAAGAGGCGGTTTTCCGTAAGTTTTTCCCGTTAGAAAGTTAAAAGTGTAATTTTCCTTTAGTTTATGATTTGCATGTAACCTTAGTTTAATCCATGCTTGTATAAGTTTAATTAAGTACCCTATATGAGGTTAGGGTCTAAGAAAAGTTATGAGAAAAGGAAAGAGAAGGTAATGGTAAGAAAAGAAAAGGCCAAGGCCTTAAAGAAATCCCCAAAAGTCAAGACTTAGAGATTTGGGCACATAAGGTGCTCGCTAAAATGCCAAGGCATTCAAGATAAGAAAAAGTAAGTATTTTATTTTCTGAGGCCAGTACCCGGCGTCCAAGGGCGTCGTTAAAGAAATCCAGGTGTCTAATTCCAAGGTCTTGGCCCTGGTAGACCAAGGTCTGCTCTATTAGGATTGGTGGCTCGCTACCCCAACCTTTTAGGGAACGCGCACAAGATGGTACTTACGTCTTAAGTGGATCCATGTGAGTTATTATTTTCAAGTATATGCTTTAGCAAAGTTTTTCTAAAGTTTATGGAAGTTTTCTAAAAGTTAAAGAAAGATTTAAAGTTAAAGAATTGCTAAAGTTTCAAGTTAAGCCAAGAAAAAGTGAATTAAGACTTTTTAATGCTTGAGTATGCATGTTTGAGTTATACATGTTTTAGTGTTTCTTTTAAGCATAAAAGTATCTCATGTGATTTCACATTGTTTAAAAAGCATGCTTGCACATTTCGAGATTTTGTGAGTTAGATAGTACTTGCTAAGCTTTATGCTTATTAGTTGCATTTCCTCTTGCTGCAAGTAAAGGTAAAGGCAAGCAATTCTGAAGGAAGGCGACGAGGCGGTGCTGAGTAACGTGTGTGTGGTGGCTAACCTTGGAGAGGTCCTTGGGACGAGATGAATAAAAGACTTAAAGTGCATTTGTTACAGATTCTTAGTTTAAGTTAGATCACATAGAATTTATCCAAGTATTTACGTTTTAGATATTTTGCATGTCTTAAAACCACGAGTAAAGATTCTATGTCATTCTATTTAGTATACATATCCTTATGATTGCATTGGATGAGTATGAGCGTGAGTAGTTTTGAATATCGATACTTTGATGGAGCCATTTGATGCATGTGCCAAGATGTTGTTAGTCTCCTTTTGAATTAAGTTTTTATTGCTTTAAATATGCTTAGAAAAGTTGCATTTATATTCCATAATGCTTTAGTAATGTTATAGAACCTTGTGTGATGAGTTTAAATGGTTAGAATTGCTTAAACCTTGCATAGATACAAAATTTGGTGCAAACTCTAGTCTAAAGTTCATATAGATTTTCATAACTTATTTACTTCCGCAAAAGTCCTAATTTCAAGTTTATGAAGTTGTTTTGATTGACTAAAATGTTTTTTCTTTACGAATTTTAGAGAAAGGAAGTGTGCCATTGTATCATGCATGACTATTAAAGTTATAATATCATTCTTAGATAGATTTAAATACAAAAAAAAAAGTTCCGCATTCTTAGTCGTGCATTAGAGTCAAGAAGTAGACAAGTAACGGTCCGTCTAAGGTAGAGAAGGCGGGTCGCTACACCTCAATCACTTCCTAGCTCAAATTCTCCTTGTTCGTCACGCAAATGTGAGCCTCGAACCCGCAAGCTCAACAAATCAGTGAGAAAACTCAATCTGCGCTTGAATTCAGCTCAACTTGCTCAAATCTGAAATTTCCATTCGATTTCTTGGATTTAACTGCGTCTGCGTGCGATGGTGAGATGGGGATGCTCCAAGCAATCTAGGGAACCCCTCTAGATAGCCCAGATGGATGGAAGTGGAGCACAGCCGATCCGAAGTCATCAAATGGTAGAACTGAGGAAACCTCTCAACAGCCCTGTTTCTTGGGCAAATTGCGGCTGGAAACTTCGCGGATGAGTCTTCCTAATAATCTAGAACATGATCTAGTGAAGAAATTGAGGTGGCCGCGCCTCGGATTAAAGAAAATCTGAAGAACAGTTGAAGAACAAAACGAAGAAACAAAATTTGCGGCGAAGACGCGACGAGAAGCTGCTGGGAAAATCTGATTAAATAGCTAACAATGGATGACCCAGATTGATCGGATGAAATCCAATGGCTGATCTTGCTCTGATTTGAGCCAAACTTTGATGATGATGATCTGGGGTCAGGATCTGCCTCGTGATAGCTCAGAACCTCCAGATGTGCAACGGATGGTCCAGATCAACCCAATCTTTGAATGGACGATCTAGAGCCCTCCGAGCTTGATCCAACGGTTGTTTGAGCTCTGATTGAGATGAAACCTTCATATCTTGATCATAGTGCTTGATCAACCCTAACCCTAGCTCGGATTGCTTCAAATGATCCCAGATGGCTCAGATCTAACCGCTCTTGAATCGGATGGCCCGGATTAATCGTAAGATTGATAATTCGATCCGATTCCACTTCCGACTCAAGTTTGACCCAGTATGCCCTAGGTCCAGGATCCTTTCATGCCTACAAAAATATATCAGAAAATTAGTGGCCAAATAATCCAAAAATGTGTAAATTTGCAATTAAGTCCAAAATAAGAGGAAATCCTAAAACCTAGGGTAAAATCATAAATAAGCAATAAAAACATAGGTCAAACATTGATTTTAGCAACTCAAATGATCAATAAAATGGTACTTATCAACAGCTCAAGAAGATGAAGCATTTAAGAAGATGGGAAAAAATTGAGAAGAAAAGGAGCTCACATCTAGAGGGAGCTACAAGGGTAAGGGAGGTAATCCCTAACTCTACTTATACTTTCAATGCTTTTACAAATGCTAGAAGTAATGATTGCTTGCCTATGCGTGTGTTTGACATTAAATATCATGATAGAAATAGAAACACTATTGCGTGCCAAGATACCAAAGAATCTATGTTTCATGATAAACCTAGGGTTGCTAGACCTAAGGATCATAGCATCAACCCTAAGAAAGGGAGACACATGCCTAGAAAAACGGGTAGATCTAGGGATGATCAAAATGGGCATAGTGATACTAAGGTTAGAAATTTAGAAAAGGAAAATCAAGTTTTGAGCGCAAAGCTTGATAAATTAGAAAAGAACCTACATAGACTTATTAGAGGGTCCAAGGGATTGAGTGTGATATCGAAGGATCAACACATTAGAAATGATAGGTCGGGTCTAGGATATCACCCTAGGAGGTCAAATGATAGCAAAAAGTCATATTCAAGGATGCCCTATGAGTATGATAAAGAAAAGGTCAAAAATGACAAAGAAAAGTCATTTCAAAGGAAAAAAGAAGGACTTGACCAAGAAAATGATATATAGAGTTAAGAGAGTGATAGTTGAAGGTCAAAAAGCACTGGAGGAACACCGGTGTGGTCTTGCAATTTTGGATGAGTTATCTAGGGAGGTAACTAGGGCTAGGAGCTCAATGGAGAGCTCTAGGAGCAAAAATGGGATCCATGGCCAATGAATCTCAGGTGGTTTTCTCCTAAGAGAGTAGATGGACTATGGAAAGTGCCAAAGGATTTGAAAGACTCATTTGGGTCTTAATCCTAGAGAATTGGCACACTAAAAGGAGATTTATGGGGGTAAAGATGAAAATAGGAACATATTGGGTAGAAATTGGTGTTTAAGGTGTAAACACTATATAACTCAGTGCTAGGAATGTATTATGATTAAGTATGGGAAGATAGATCAAGGAAAGGTCAAAACTAGAACTTTTGGATAGGTTTCAAAAACACAATTTAGGTAGTTTTGAATTTCATGCCAATCATGGGATCCAAAGTAGTTTTGTTTGAAAACATATTTTTCCCAAATAGACATAGGCTCCACAAATCTCTCTACAAAATTTCAAAATTTTTGGAGATTTATGGAATTAATTACGCATTTCTGAAATGAGGGTTGGAAAATTGAAAATCAGGTACCAATCGACTGGTTCAGAACCAGTCGACTAGTCTCGTATAAATCTGGAACTGGATGTTGGTGCAAGTTGCATCAGTGATGTCCTCCTGTATGTGTTTGAATGTTTGACAATATGTTGGATCGAGAGAACCGATAGAGGGTGTAACGACCCGGCCCCTCGGCCCCTTGGGCGGCCCAACCGGCGGCCCAACTGGCGGTCCCTTGGGCGGCCCAACTGGCGGCCCATTTGGCGACCCCTTATGTCGTCAACCGACGACCATTGGCCGTGCCGTTACTCACAAGTACTTCCCACCCCTGGCCAGTGGATTTTTGCCTTCCTCAGGATTCGAACTCTAGACCTCCAGGCTAAGTACTAAAGTTTATGAATCCTGATACCAATTGAGCTATAGCTCAATTGGTATCAGGATTCATAAACTTTAGTACTTAGCCTGGAGGTCTAGAGTTCGAATCCTGAGGAAGGCAAAAATCCACTGGCCAGGGGTGGGAAGTACTTGTGAGTAACGGCACGGCCAATGGTCGTCGGTTGACGACATAAGAGGTCGTCAAATGGGCCGCCAGTTGGGCCGCCCAAGGGACCGCCAGTTGGGCCGCCAAGTGGGCCGCCCAAGGGGCCGAGGGGCCGGGTCGTTACAATAAAAAACCCTCGGCCCCTTTTTATTGTAACGACACGGTCTCTCAACCTCTTTGGCGGCCAAATCAATATTTGGCGGCCCAACAACTTGGCCTCTCGGGCCCAACAACCTGGCCCCTCGGGCCCAACAACCTGGCGGCCAAATCAACATTTGGCGGTCCAACTATGTCGTCGACCAACAACCGATGTCGACGACTAACAACCGTGTCGTTACTCACTAGGTCTTTCCACCCCTGGTCAGTGGATTTTTGCCTTCCCCAGGATTCGAACTCTAGACCTCCAGGCTAAGTACTAAAGTTCCTGAATCCTGGTACCAAGTGAGCTATAGCTCAATTGGTATCAGGATTCATAAACTTTAGTACTTAGCCTGGAGGTCTAGAGTTCGAATCCTGGGGAAGGCAAAAACCCACTGCCAGGAGTGGGAAGACCGTAGGGCACGACCTAGAGAGCCGCCTGATGGGGCTAGAGGGGCCGTGTCACTACATAAAAGGCGCCTTTTTATTGTAACGACCCGGCCCCTTGGCCCCTTGGGCGGCCCAACTGGAGGCCCACTTGGCGGCCCCTTTGGCGACCTCTTGGGCGGTCGTTACTCACAAGTACTTCCCACCCCTGGCCAGTGGATTTTTGCCTTCCTCAGGATTCGAACTCTAGACCTCCAGGCTAAGTACTAAAGTTTATGAATCCTGATACCAATTGTAGCTCAATTGGTATCAGGATTCATAAACTTTAGTACTTAGCCTGGAGGTCTAGAGTTCGAATCCTGAGGAAGGCAAAAATCCACTGGCCAGGGGTGGGAAGTACTTGTGAGTAACGACCGCCCATGAGGATGCCAAAGGAGCCGCCAAATGAGATTTGGCCGCCCAAGGGGCCGTGGGTCGCCAAGTGGGCCGCCAGTTGGGCCGCCCAAGGGGCCAAGGGGCCGGGTCGTTACAGAGGGGGTGAATATCGGTAAACGTTCGGATTTTAGAATTAGAGAAATTACGCAGCGGAATAAAAACAATTGCTAACACAGGTAGTTTTACTTGGTTCAGAGCCTAGGTTGACTCCTACTCCAAGGCCCACGGTCGTTGACCGTTTTCTGCGGGCAAATCTATAAGTGCGCAAAATGGTTTACAAATAGATGTTACAATTGCAGTATAGTAAACACAAAAATAAAAGATCGCTCTTCGTTACCGACGCCCAGTGTGGAATGTTTCTCGGAGCAGAGGGACGTCATCGGCGCTTGTATCTCGAGTCAGGAGGTTTCTGGAGCAGAGCACGGGAGTGGAAGAGTGTGATTGCGTTGAATGAAGTGTTGTTCGAAGCCTTGGGGTCGAGGGCCCTTTTATAGGCCCTGGGGGCGCCCGGAACGTCGGGGGCGCCCCCCACGTGTCGGTCGATCCGACTTTCCCTCGGTCAACTTCTGATCCCTTCAAACTCGGGATCAGATCTTGACCGGGGCGCCCGGGACGCTGGGGGCGCCCAGGTTGACCGGGTCAGAGCTTATCCCTTGGCTTCGCTGGCTTCTGCTTCGATGGCTTTCACAGGGGGCACCCGGGACGCTGGGGGCGCCCGGAAGTAGTGGGGGCGCCCTGCCCATGAACTGCAGAAGTAGTTCCTTTGCTTCATGTGTTTTGTGTTCACCTTGGGGGCGCCCGGGACACTCCGGGCGCCCTGGTCAGCTGCTGCCTCACTCCTTTGAGGCTCTCTGAGCTGCAGACACTCGTTCCTTCGGTCCTGCATCCAGGGTTAGTCCAAAACACCATAAAGCAATTAGATGTTAGTTTATACAACCTTAGCTGTCTTGGTTCTGACTTTGGGCCTCCAAAATGGAGCCCTAGGTCGAACCGACGCCTACTGTTCCCTCGATGGGGAACGCGTCCTCACCTACTCCTCTCGGGAGAATATACCTGATGCCAACCGGCTCCTCCGGTTGGACTTTTGCCTAGCGGTCCTTCGCCAGGTCTTGGATACCTTGCTGTCCTTCGCCCGGTGCTTAGTATTCCTTCGCCAGGTCTTCAGTCCAAAGTTGTCCTTTGCCTGGCGCCTAGCAGTCCTTCGCTAGGGCTTCAGTACCCTAGTATTCCTTTGCCAGTGCCTAGCAGTCCTTCTCTAGGACTTTTTGCCTTGGCATTCCTTCGCCAGTGCCTAGCAGTCCTTCGCTAGGACTTTTCCTGCATACTCGAGTAACATGTTAGATAACAAATAAGACTTAACTTTTGAACCCTTTTTGCCATTATCAAAACTTAGGTTCGACTTGGGTGCTTTCTGCACCAACAATCTCCCCCTTTTTGATTTATGGAAACCCTGGTTCAAAAAGTTAAGTTAATCAGAGCAAGTAACGTTAAATTTTGTTTCCTCCCCCTGGAAGGAATCTCCCCATAGATTTTTCAAAAGTTTGTGAGGTTTTGAAAATGAATTCTATGTCTAAAGATGGATTTTACTTAGAATGATTTTCAACAGAAGGCGGTGTGTTTTCCAAACTAATTTTAGTTGTGCACTTTGAAAACTTAAGTTTATGTACTTGGGAAACATTTGAAAATTTAGATAGTTTTTTGAAAATTTTGAGTTTAAAGTACTTAGAAAGTTTTTGAAAACATGAGTTCGAGTACTAAGGAAAATTTTGAAGCCTTAAGCTTAAAGTACTCACATGTTTTGAAAGCTTTAAGTTTTAAAGTACTTGGTACGTTTTTGAAAACTTAAGTAAATTTTGAAAACTTAAGTACTTTAGTAAATTTTGAAAACTTAAGTACTTTAGTAAATTTTGAAAACTTAAGTACTTAGTAAATTTTGAAAACTTAAGTACTTAGTAAATTTTGAAAACTTAATTACTTAGTAAATTTTGAATTTTGAAAAAAAAAATTTAACCTCTCCTTTCCTATCTCTCCCCCTTTGCCATATATCAAAAACAAATAAATATAGCAAAAATAGAATAACTGAATTGCATAAAAAAGAAATTGCATAATTTGCTGTACTGAACCAATTCATGAGAATTAAACCAAATTAGTTTCAATTTCCTCTTTTAGGGACATGTCTAACCCAATTAGCTACTTACTAACTGTTATAAACAGTAGTTTTTGCTAGGGTTAGTCAAGTTAAGTGTTCTGTTCAAGTTAGATTTTCTAAACTTGACACTTAACTTGATTACTGTGTAAGTTGTATTTAGTGCCCCAATTACTGCAGATGCACTGACTTAAAACATCTTGAATTAAGGCAAAGACCTAAGCATCTCAACCCTTTCTAGGTTATCAATCAAAAGTACCCTAAGGTGCTTGTGAGATGCTGGCTTCTAAGTCTATAGGTGCATGCAGTTCTAGGGTTAGGGCCTAGGCTAAATCCATTTTCGAAAAAGTCCTAGTTTTGAAAGGGGGTAGTTTTTACAATAAAACTAAGTAAAAAAATTTATTTTAAAATTTTTCAAAACTAAGTAAAAGCTACTTTTGAAAGCATAAAGAAAACTACTTTTAAAAACTGATTTTGAAATGAGTCAAGTAGTAAGAAAACCAAAGGTAGACTAACCCTATTCTACCAAGTATAATCCTAACGACCTTCATAGTGAGCTGAACTCAGACTCAGGTAGGGGTTTAGTGAATATGTCAGCTAAGTTAGATTTAGAGTCTATATGCTTAAGTACTATTTCACCCCTGGCTACATGGTCTCTTACAAAGTGATGTTTAACTTCTATGTGTTTGGTTCTGGAATGTTGGATTGGATTTTTGGTTAGATTAATTGAGCTTATGTTGTCAATGGAAACCTGAGTTTGAGTTTCTTGGTTTTTCTAGAACTTGGTTCAGCCTCAAGTTCGGTCGGTCGGTTTGGTTCACTATTTGATTCAACTCTTTGGGCTGGTTCAATTGTTGAGTCAATAGTTGGTTGATTTGACTCAGTAGTTGGTTCAATAGTTAGTTCGTTTAAGAGTTCAATTAAAGGTTCAACAGTTTGTTCATTATTTTCTTGATCAGAATTTGATGAAGTTAGGTCTGGATTATCAGATGTTGAGTTGATTTCTTCATCAAATATTAAGTTTGTTGTTTCTTCAATTTTCTTAGTTTGTTTGTTGTAGACCCTATAGGCTCTACTTGTGGTTGAGTATCCTAGGAAGATACCTGGGGTTGACTTGGATTGGAATTTCCCTAAATAGTCTTTGGTGTTTAGGATATGGACTTTGCATCCAAAGACCCTTAGGTAGTGTAGATTTAGGAGTCTATGGTAGTACAATTCATAAGGTGTTTTGTTGTGTCGCTTGTTAATCAGGACCCTATTTTGGATGTAACAAGCCGTACTAATTGCTTCTGCCCAATATTGGTTTGCTAAGTTAAATTTATTGAGCATAGTCCTAGCGGCTTCCTGTAGTGTTCTATTTCTTCTTTCGACTATCCCATTTTGCTGGGGGGTTCTAGGACACGAGAATTCATGTATATACCCATTTACCTTACAGAATTCCTCGAACCGTTGATTTTCAAATTCTCCCCCGTGGTCACTCCTAAGTTTTTTAATTTTAGTATCATTTTGATTTTCAATTAATTTACAAAATTCATTAAATAGGTTTAGGGTTTCATCTTTGGTTTTTAGAAACCTAACCCAGGTGAACCTAGAGTAATCATCAACTATTACTAAGCAGTATCGGTTCCCGCTTAGTGACTTGGCTCCATGTGAATCAAATAGGTCAAGGTGCAGGAGCTCAAGTGTGGTTTGAGTTAGGTCAGATTGGATTAGTTTGTGATTAGATTTGGTTTGTTTACCTTGATTACATGATTCACATATTAGGTTTTCATTATTTTTAATTTTGGGGATACCTTTGATTAAGCCAAGTTGGGTGATTTTTGAGATGATTCTCAGATTAGTATGACCTAATCTCCTATGCCAGAGGTTTGATTGTTCTAACTGAGTTAACATACATTTGGGTACTAGGGGTAGATTTATAGTGTAAATATTATTTTTCCTAGTGCCCTTAATCATGATTTCTGAGTCTTGCAGGTTTCTAATCAGGCAGTTAGAGTTGGTAAAAGTAACTACATAACCAGTATCACACAATTGACTTATGCTAAGCAAGTTAAATTTAAAATTTTCAACCAAAAGAACTTTCTTAATAACAAAGTCAGATTTAAGTTCAATATTACCTGACCCAATCACCTTGAGTGTAGCATTGTTGTCAAATGCTACTGAGCCTAGGTTCTTGAACTTGAGTTTGGTGAATTTCAATTTATCTCCAGTCATGTGTTTGGAGCAACCGCTATCCGACATCCATTGGTCCAAATATTTATGTTCCTACACATAAAGAGTTTTGTTGATTTTGATCCAATTAGAATTAGGAGTAGCTTAAATTGATTTTCACAACCTAGTCTATCTCACCCAATCTAGGGTTAGCAATCACGTTAGCCTTATAGGTTTTGTGAGACAGGTTTTGATAAAAGAATTTTTTGAAAAAAGACATGACTTATTTTTAAAATCTTAATTAATTTTGAAAACAGTTGAATTTATTTTGAAAAGAATGTTTAAGTCTACAAGTAACTGAAAATTTGTGTTACATTTAAATTTTACAAAGACTAATTTGAATTTGAATTTCAGAGATTAGCTTCCAGGTCTTGGCGAGGAACTAGGCCTTCTTTGGCCGTAGCCTTATTGGATCATCAACCCTTTCCTTGACAAAGACTTTCAAGGAAATTTCATTTTCAAGATTACTCTTTGAAAAATTCTGGTCTAACTAGTTTGGGTCTTGGATCGGTAGCTTCGGCTAGTTTCACCAGTCTAAAGAGACCAAGTAGACATGACCTTATTAGAATTGGTTTCCCTAACGTACTATCATCTCACCGCCACCCAATACTATGTTGTTCAAATCTCAGTTAAGTTTATTCAGTCCTTACACTAACCTAAGTCTAAGCATGGTAAATTGCAAAAATTAAGTAAACAATCAGTCAAGCAAATTACAATCAAGAATTAAGTTCTATCTAACAATAAATATAGTTTTTAATTTGGCTCCCCCTGGACTAACGCCACGGTAATGGTTAGGCAAGATGTGAATCTTGTCCTTGGGGATCCAATACTGATTTGATCCAGTTGGTTTGTTCAGGTACAGTTTAGGTACCCATGTCTGAACTTTATTTCTGGACTGATTCAGTACAGCAAAATAGGATCTTTGTCTATATTTGGTTCTATAGCCAAGTCCGTATCGATTTAGAACTGATTTCTGCTTTCCAAGAATCATGTCAAGACCCTTGGAACCAGAAGTGAATCGTTCTAAAGCTGATCTAAGATCCTTAACCTGAGTTTTCAAGGAGGAGTTCTCTTTCTCAAGTTTTTCAACTTGAGTAGGAGTTCCTTCTTGAACCTTCTCGGTTAAGAGTTTAGAGTCAGCTCCCTCTTTCAGGAGTTTTACTTCCTGTCGGAGGGATTCGATTCAGAGTTTGGCTTTCGCCAAATCTCGAGAAAGATACGAAATTTGTTCATTTAATTGTCATCTAGTAAATCCACTTACCTTGATTTCGCCGTCCTCTGAAAAGGTCAGTCTACCGTCGTCCTGTTCTGATTCTGACTCGGTCTCGACTTCTTCTGAGGCGGTTAGTGCGAGTAGGTTCGATTGTGGGACCTCTTCTTCGGAGGAGGAGGAGGACTCATCCCACGTTGCTTGAAGTGCCTTCTTCCTTCTATTCTTCTTGGTTTCCTTTAGGTTCGAACACTCCATCTTGTAGTGACCCTTCTTCTTGCACTCGAAGCAGGTCACGTTGGGCTTGTTCTTTTCATTTGCGGGTTCAGATGGTTCGTCCTTTCTTCGGTTGGCTTTCCGTCTTTTGGTTTGGTTCTTAAATTCCTTGTAGTAGTTTCTTGCCAGTCGGACCAGCTTAGGTCGATCTCCTTCTTCGTCTTCTGAATCTGAGTCTGAGTTAGACTCGGGTTCAGGTTGAGGCTTTTTCTTTGTTGTCCTTCTAGTTTTACCTACAATAAAGGCAATACTTTTCTCAGCCAAATTGCAGTTAGTCTGTTCGTGTAATTCTAATTCAGAGAACAATTCATCTAATTTTATTTTTGAAAGGTCCCTTGAAACCTTGTATGCATCTACCATAGATGCCCACAAGGTGTTTCTCGGGAAAGCATTTAAAGCGTACCTTATTAGGTCACGGTTTTCTACCTTGTGACCGATGGTGTGCAGTCCGTTCATCAGTTCCTGGATTCGGGCGTGAAGCTGAGCTGCTGTTTCGTTGTCGGCCATTTTGATGGTATACAGCTTGCTCAGGAGCAGATCTCGCTTGCTGATCCGAGTGTCTGAAGTTCCTTTGTGCAGCTCGATCAGTTTTCCCCACAGCTCCTTGGCACTGTTGAAAGGGCCCACCCAGTTCAGCTCCTCTTTTGTTAAGCCACATTGAAGGGTCTGGGTCGCCTTTGCATCCGCTTCAATTTTCCGTTTCAGAGCGGTGTCCCACTCTGTGTAGCTTTGAGGTTCTCCTTCAGCATTTTTGGGGATCTCCAGTCCGGACTGGATGATTATCCACATGTCTACCTGAGTTTTCAGGTGGACCTCCATTCTGCTCTTCCAGTAGGAGAAGTCTTCTCTACTGAAGAGAGGTGGTCTTGCGGTGCTGAAGCCTTCTTGCGTGGCCATTTATCTGAAATGTAGACTAAACAAAAAGAATATCCCAAGACTTGGTCTTGGATTAGTAGTGCGGGATAAAGAAAAAAAAAAATTCGTCGAGGGGTGTTGCACCAACCTCGATTAACGAGAAGAAATTCGAAAACAAATATTAGAAGAAATTCGAACGAAAAGAAATAAAAAAAATTTAAACAAATCCGAAAATTTTTTTAACTGGTGGTTGCACCAAATTTGAACTTCTCCGCTCTGATACCACTTATTGGATCGAGAGAACCGATAGAGGGGGGGTGAATATCGGTAAACGTTCGGATTTTAGAATTAGAGAAATTATGCAGCGGAATAAAAACAATCGTGACACAGGTAGTTTTACTTGGTTCGGAGCCTAGGTCGACTCCTACTCCAAGGCCAACGGTCGTTGACCGTTTTCTGCGGACAATTCTATAAGTGCACAAAATGGTTTATAAATAGATGTTACAATTGCAGTATAGTAAACACAAAAATAAAAGATTGCTCTTCATTACCGACGCCCGGTGTGGAATGTTTCTCGGAGCAGAGGGACGTCATCGGCGCTTGTATCTCGAGTCGGGAGGTTTCTGGAGCAGAGCGCGGGAGTGGAAGAGCATGATTGCGTTGAATGAAGTGTTGTTCGATGTAACGCCCCAAAATTTTCCCATATAAAATGTTATGAAATTCATGAAATAGTATCATGGATATTAGAAAATATTATGAATTCATGAATATGAAATATTATGGGATTCATGATATATTATAGATTCATGAATATGAAATATTAAAAATATTATGAAATAATATTTATGGAATATTATGAAATATTATGAATTCATGAAATATTATTAATATTATGAAATTTCATGATAGGCTTGGCTTAAAGGGCTTTGATATGGATTAGTGCAAATTGTGATAAAAAGAAGAGGTAAAAGGGAGGAAGCAAGAATTGAACCTTGAACCTCCTAGTTGCACTCTCCATGTCTTAACCACTACACCAAGCAATATTCTTGTAGAGAGAATAAGAAACATTCTTGTTAAATCGAGGGAAGCGAAGAGACATGCCTCTTCATGAGAAGAGTATAAATAAGAGAGGGGGAAAGGAAGTTACACTTTTTCCTTCTTCTTCCCCACTTCATTTTCGAAAATCAAGAAGAACTCTCCCTTTCCATTTTCGAAATTCCAACCCTAGGGTTCTAACCCTAGGGCAATTGCAAGAAGGGAAGTTCAAGTGCCATTGTCCTCTACCAAGTCCAAGGAATCCTAGAGGAAAATTTGGAAGAAAAGGGTTTTCACATACCCTCCAAGTGTAGGGTACCCTACGGTTTAAGAGAAGGTAAAATTCCAGCGCTAGGATGTAAGTGTCATCTCGCCTGCAGCATAATTGCTAATGAATGTTTGTTTGTTTATTTCTTTTGAAAAATCACAAGGATCTTCCTTGTGGAAGTTTCGGCCACCCTATGATTGGGGGGTCCAAGAGAAGGTTTTTGATCAAACCTTGATGCATGCTAGTACCCTTAGGGACTTTATACTCATATGTGTTGTTTCCAAATTTTTGGAAGGACAAAAATTAGGGTTTGGTACCCTACAAGGTTTCGGCCAAGGCTTGGGTTCTTGGGGTTGTGAAGTGAATTACTTCTTGTTGCATGAGGAGACCCCTAGGAACTTAGGGTACATATGTATGATGACTTGCCATCATGTTGTGAAACAAAAAATTAGGGTTTAGCCACCCTATAACTTTCGGCCAAGAGGAGAAAGGCTAAGGGCTTTTGGGTTGCTTGCTACTCTATTATGTTCCCATGAATAGTAGTGTAGATAAAATGTTTGTGTGAATGTTTGTGTGAAGGTTGGATGTCAAAAACCTAGCCTAGCCATTCTATATCATTCGGCCACCCCTTGTAAGTTAGGGTTAGTGGAAGCTAACCCCACTTTGAAGTATAAACCATGTTTCAATTGTTAACATGAAGTACACTTGAGGTGTTTGTAGAAATGCATGAATGTATGCTTTAATTGGATGGAAAAAAAAAGAAATTCCCTTACATGTAACTTTCGGCCAACCCTAGTCCTAGGGTTGGGAAGCACTTAATGAAATCATGAAGCATGCTACTACTTATATGATGTGTGTATAAATTATGTGACCTATCTTGTTAGGTATAAAAGCATGCCTTATAGCCCATGGGGCACTCTTATGACATGAACATGATATGTTTGATAATATGCTTAAAAAGGGATACTCTATTGAAACTAGGATCAAGAGCACCCAAATGTGTGGTGTGTCCCTAGGGGATCAAGAGCACCCTTGATGAGTGGTGTGTCCCTTTAAGATGTGATTAGGAGTATCTTTAGGCATATACATATATGAGTAATTGCATGATAAAATTACTTTACTTTGAAAGTTGTGTACCCGACTCGGAAGGGGGTCGTTAAACAAATCCAATGTGCATGTTAACTGAAGGTCATGGCATTGGTAGGACGGAAGGGTCCTGCCCTAATTAGATTGGTGGCTCGCTACCCCAATTTATTAGGGAACGCGCTTGATGTGGTACTACAACTGGGCCCTAGATGATGATATGATATTTTTAAGTACTTACCTTTATGGAACCTTTGAAAAACATTTTCTCATTATGTGATAATCATGTTCTGTAAAGTACTTAGAGATATTTGATGTGATGTTTATGATGCTTTGATGAGATGCTTATAATCTTGTTCTACCTTGATTACTGAGTAGCATGATATGATGTATCGATATGGTTTTGCGAGTAGGCCCGGATTCTTACTAAGCATGTTTTGCTTACTAGTTCATGTTGTTTTTCTTATGCTGCAGATAGCGGTAAGAAATACTTGAACTAAAGGAAGAGGCAGAGGGAAAGCTAGAGGATGTGTGTGGTGATGGCTCGGGAAAGGACGAAAGATTCTTATCTACCTTATTTTTGTCTAGAATCTAAACTGCTTCCAATAAAAGATTGAAATTATATTACTATACTCTGAATATGTGATGATTATGACTACTCTACTGATTGATTAAGTTAGAGATATGGAACCTATGTCATGTTAGATAACACTATCATTAATGTCTAATTCTTGTAGTATGCATGCTAAGTAAAACGCTAGATATTTACTATTTCCTGTTGCTTATGAATGCTTCTCTTGCATGTGTCTAAGACTAGATAACTCTTGCTATATTCCTATGTTCTATCTTGTTCAAACCATGTTTAGATCAGTAAATTATGAAGTTAAATGATCTCTCTCTATTATGTTGTAATTGCATGGATGGTATGTAAAAACCTTGCTTGGTAAATTAGTCTTTAATAATGTCTGCTTACTACACTTCTTGTAGTATAATTGTTTTCTACTGGTTATACATGCTTAGCATGATGAATGATATGAATGTATGGACCCGTAACCCCGCCTTAAGGGTAGATATAAGGTCGGGCGTTACATTCGAAGCCTTGGGGTCGAGGGCCCTTTTATAGGCCCTGGGGGCACCGGGAACGTCAGGGGTGTCACCCCATGTGTCGGCCGATCCGACTTTCCCTCAGTCAGCTTCTGATCCCTTCAAACTCGGGATCAGATCTTGACCGGGGCGCCCGTGACGCTGGTGGCACCCGGGGTGACCGGGTCAGAGCTTATCCCTTGGCTTCGCTGGCTTATGCTTCGATGGCTTGCACAGGGGGCGCCCGGGACGCTGGGGGCGCCCGGGAGTAGCGGGGGCGCCCGGGAGCACGGGGCGCCCCGCCCATGAACTGCAGAAGCAGTTCCTTTGCTTCATGTGTTTTGTGTTCACCTTGGGGGCGCCCGGGACACTCCGGGCGCCCTGGTCAGCTGCTTCCTCACTCCTTTGAGGCTCTCTGAGCTGCAGACACTCGTTCCTTCGGTCCTGCATCCAGGGTTAGTCCAAAACACCATAAAGCAATTAGATGTTAGTTTATACAGCCTTAGCTGTCTTGGTTCTGACTTTGGGCCTCCAAAATGGAGCCCTANGATGCCAACCGGCTCCTCCGGTTGGACTTTTGCCTAGCAGTCCTTCGCCAGGTCTTGGATACCAAGTTGTCCTTCGCCCGGTGCCTAGCATTCCTTCGCCAGGTCTTCAGTCCCAAGCTGTCCTTTGCCTGGCGCCTAGCAGTCCTTCGCTAGGGCTTCAGTACCCTGGTATTCCTTTGCGAGTGCCAAGCAGTCCTTCGCTAGGACTTTTTGCCTTGGCATTCCTTCACCAGTGCCTAGCAGTCCTTCGCTAGGACTTTTCCTGCATACTCGAGTAACATGTTAGATAACAAATAAGACTTAACTTTTGAACCCTTTTTGCCATTATCAAAACTTAGGTTCGACTTGGGTGCTTTCTGCACCAACACAATATACTTAAGTCATTGATATTAAACAAGGGAAGGGTGAGCAAAGGAGGAGTACCAAAGTGAAAGAAAATCCTAGTAAACCTAGGCAATAAGTCCTGGTTCGAAGAATTGGGCACTAAGTCCTGATCATGGATTGAGCACTAAGTCCTGACCGCGGGCTGGGCAACTAAGTCCTGACCAGAAGTTGGGCACGAAATCCTGGTCGAGGACTGGCAAGAAGTCCTGGCCGAATGTTGGGCACGAAGTCCTGGTCGAGGACTGGGCAAGAAGTCCTGGCCGAGGGTTGGGCACCAATGACCTGGTTCGAGGAATTGGGCACGAAGACCTGGCCGAGGGTTGAGCACCGAAGTCCTGGACTTAGGGTTTGGCCGAGGAATTGAGCAACTTAGCTGAGCGATGACTAAAGATAGAAGTAGAGATGGGTCAGGGTTCGGACGTGTCGAGATCCGAGAGTATCGGAGGCTAAGCAAAAGTCCACCCGAAGGACTGGGTGGCAACCGTCTCCTGAAAGGAGTAGGTGAAATTCGCGTTCTCGGGAGTGGGAACTTGCGTCGATTCGACCTAGGGTTTCATGGAAATCTGAAGTCAGAACCAAGTCCTTAAGGTTAAGATTGTGTGTATATTTGCTTTGTATTTGTATATCTTGCAGGTACCTAGAATGGAAGATAAAGCAAGCGAATAACACACAACGCAGTTGGAAGCCGGGAAGCCAGGCGCCCCCATCAATGCGGGCACCCTAATGGAATCAGGCGCCCCCATCAATAGGGGCGCCTAACTCAAAGAGGAAAAACTGCATCAGTCGAAGAAGGCAGAACAGGCTTCCATTCAGGTACCCGGGATGATACAGGCGCCCAAGTTGAAAGCTGTATTTGCTGCTTCGAGTTCGAAGCAGAGATAAGCCTTCACTCAGGCGCCTGGGAGGTCCAGGGCACCCTGGTCAAAGGTTCGATCAGCTACAATGAGTTTGGCGCGGAGATAAGATTTGACCAAGCCCTATAGGGCGCCCCCATCAACACAGGCGCCCTTATGAAGCCTATAATAGGGGCTTCGACCCCTCAGCTTCAAACACAACTTCCAATCATGATTCTAAGCTTCCCAAGTGACGACAAAGCTCTAACGATGAAGCTCTACGACCAGGAGGCTCCAGGAGGAAGTGCGCGGCACTTCGGAGGTCCAGATCGGTCGAGTTTCAGATCTTGTTTGATCGGTTTGAATTTACAATTCCGTACTTAGTTTTATATATCTTTGATTGTAATTTTTGCACTGTAAGACTGGTTTTTCTGCCTCCGGAAAGTCCGGAAAGGAGACCATTAGTGGACGGGTGTTTCCGTGCTTATGTCTTGGATGTACTGACCCTGGGGGTCGAGAACCAAGTAAAATCCCGCGTGCGCTGTGTTGTTGTTTCTTTTATTCTTTCTATTTTATTTTCCACTGTGCTACTAACGCTCTATCCAGAATGATTACTCTTAAGTTTATGAGTTTTTGCGAAAAGATTTAACGGTCGATATTCGCCCACCCTCTATCGTCGACACCGGTCCTACAAGTGGTATCAGAGCCAGACCGTTCTTCACCGGACTAACTGCCAACGGAGCAACGACGTCAGGAGTTAAGGGGGAGCCCATGGGTGAATCAGGTACAATTTTTTTTAATGCATGTTTTTAAATTTCATATTACATGTTTCATGTGCAGGGAGAGAGGACACTATAAAAATCAGTGTCCTACTCGTAAGATTCGGTCTACACCACCGACGACAAAGGAGGCACCAACGCCCGGAGTCCGGAGGAACAAGGACCACATCAGATGCTTCAAATGCGAGAAATACGAACACTACAAAAATAAGTGTCTGGCAAAGGTACGTAAAATTTATGTTTCGAAAATTTTTAAATTTCCTGCACTTTCTTATGTAAATTATTTAGATAATTTTTCTAAAAAATTAAATTATGTAAATAGACAAATTAATGTCTTGCATGATCAACTAGATAATGTAGACAGTAATAAACTATCAAAAATTAACTTTTTAATTATCAATATCAATGAATCAATCTGTAAAATTAATTCTGGATTTCCTAAAGATAATGTAGAAATTAAATCGGATAATTCTGAATTTAATTCCGAAAATCTTAAGGATAATATTGAGATTATTTTTGAAATTCTTAAGGATAGTATTGAAATTAATTCTGAAAATGGATCTGATTATTGTACTAAAATTAATTCCAATAATTTTACTGTTATTAACGAAATTAATTCTGAAATTAGATCTGATAAAATTACTGAAATTAATACTGAAAATTCTGACAATTTTAATTCTGATAATCCAGAATTTAAACTTGAAATTCTTAAGGATAATTTAGAAATTAATTTAGATATTCTTAAGAATAATCAAGAAATTAATTTTGATAATCTTAAGTATAATCCCGAACTTAATTTTGGAATGCCTGAAATTAATCCTAAAAATATTAAAGATAATGCTGAGGATAATTTTGAGGATAATAGAGATGAAATTCTCGTAGATGATCATTTAATTATAGATAATGTAGAAGATTATTATAAAACTTTAACTAGTAGCCCAAATTACTCCACCTACTTTGAGGATAGTGAAGGATATGATTTTGAGGATGAGGAGGAGATGAAATTTTCTGAAATCGAGGTCATAGTCAATAAAAATCACAAAGATTCAAATAAACCAGAATTATTGGGAAAACTGAAAAAGATAAATAAGGAAAAAATAGTGGATGAGTAAGAAGTTTTCATAATAATAAAACTTCTGAGCTTAAATCCACAACTATTAATTAATCATTTGAACCTTAATTATTCAAGTTTTAATTAATTCAATTAAATCCTAATTAATTCAATTAATTCTTAATTAATTAAAATTAAAATTAATTCTTAATTAATTCAATTTAATCCTTAATTAATTAACATTCAAATTAATTCTTAATTAATTCAATTAAATATTAATTAATTCTTAATTAATTCAATTAAATCTTAATTAATTCAAATTTTACTTATTTCTTAATTAATTTAATTTCAATTAATTCTTAAATAACTTAAACTCAAATTAAATAAAATCTTACCCAAACTGCAACAATTAAATCAATAATATCAAAAATGTCAAAGTGGGTTGGCATATTCGCGGGTTCACACGACATGTATCAAATCAGAAATTTGATACATTATTAGAAACTTAAATAAAATGATTTGAATTGTTTGACTCATGCATTAATGTCATGTCATGCATCTGCTATTTTTTCAATATATGCTATGCTATTCATGTTTAATTTTATGCATAATTTAGATCGGTTATAGGAAAAAGATTAATTAAAACTTGACCAACCTAGTATTAGGTGGAGGTGAGATGATAGTACATTAGGGAAGCCCTTCTAATAAGGTCAAGTATATTCTACTTGGTATATTTAGTATGGTGGAATTAGCTTAAGCTACCGATCCAAAACCTAAGCTAGTTAGACCAAAATTTTTCAAGAAGTAATTTGAAAATGAATTTTCGATAAAAAGCTTTGTCAAGGAAAGGGTTGATGATCCAATAAGGCTACGACAAAAGAAGGCCTAGTGCCTCGCCAAGACCTGGAAGCCGATTACCGAAAATCAAATTCACTTTACTATTTGATAAATTTGAATCTAACACAAGTTTCAGTTAAATCTTAGATTTAACAATGAATTAAGAAAAATAATTCAAACATCTCACAATACACCCATAAGGTAACCATGCTTGCTGTATTGAGACATCTAGAATGGGTGAGATGTTAAGGACTAATAAATTGATGAATATGTTTCAAAACTATTTTCAAAATTGTTAGAATATTTTTTAAAAAATATATTTTCAAAATAGTACTTCAACATAATAATGTTTTTATGGAATTCATGCTTGTTTGATTGATTATATATTATAAGTTTTCAAAAATTATATCTATTTAAAAATTGTTTGACTCACACAATTAGACACAAGCCTCTTAGTATAACACTAAAGTTCCTTAAGGCACTTAGATAGAGTCAAACGGTGTTGGGTACAGGGGGAGTGGTTTCATTCCTTTGAAATGTTTTTTAAACTGTATTTTAAACATCACTATCATTTGAAAATACTTTTCGAAAACTTTGCTTTAAATTACTATCATTTGTGTTTTCGAAAAAGGCTTATGCTTTAAAAATTATATTTTCAAAACTTACCTGTTTCTTTGACTTTGATAAACCCTAAAGACACAGAGGAAGGTCCACCTCCTGGTCTACAAGGACTCCTAGGATGTGTCAAATTTAGGGGGAGTCTGAGTCAAAAGAAGAATATCTTAAAAGTTTTTTTGGTAATTATTTATTTTGAAGATATTAGATAATTCCTTTTGATCTAAACCCTAAAGACTTAGAGGAAGAGTACTTGTGGTCAACAAGCTTCCTAGGACTGGGTCAAGTTTAGGGGGAGGTCAAATTACATGAATTATTTAATATATTTTCATGCACTATATTTTGAAATCCTGTTGAAAGAATAAGTAAGTTGTCTTTCAAGATACTTTTACATTACTTTTCAAAATGTATTGTGGCTTATAAAAAATTATTTTGAAATACTTTTTGAATAATATTTACTTGGGTTTGGAGAATTTTCAGGACACTTAGGGAAATGTCCTTGTAGTTAACAAGGTTTCCTAGGATTGTGTTAGACTGGAAGATAAAACAAGTCAAGTAAAATTTTGTGTCTTCAAAAGTTCATACATTTTTCAAAATATACTTGCATATATTTTCAAAGAACTATCATTTTTTTGGCTTATCAAAATTCTGTTTGGAAATAGTACTTACTTGAATATGGAGAATTTACCAGGACACTTAGGAAAATGTCCTTGTGGTCAACAAGATTTCTTAGGATTGTGTCAGACTGGAAAATAAACAAAGTCAAGTAAAATATTATGTTTTAAAAATAATATTGTTCTAAGTACTAATACTTTTTAAAAATTCTAATATTTTTCAAAAGTACTTGCAAAATATTCAAAATATTTTTCAAAATGATTCCAAAAAGGCACCAATGTTCAAATATTTTTATAAGTGCAAATTGCTTTGGAAATTTTTTTTCTATGTCAATAGTTTTCTAAATGAAAAAATTTTTGAAGTTCAAAATGTGTTCCTGCAAATACATAATATTTTTCCAATACCTTTCCAAGTATATTTTTGGGTGCAAGTTAAGTTTTATGCTATGCTTTCAAAATCTATACTAAGTACTTTCAAAGAACCAAATGTTTCCATTGTTGGTGCAAGTATGTTTTGTTTTTTTTTTTTGATGTATGACAAAGGGGGAGAGATGCGCCTTAAGTTAGAAATTAATTTTTATTTTTTTCTCTCTTACCAAAGGATCAAAAAATCAAAATGTTTTTCAAAAAAGGAGGGAGAGTGAGTGTAAGTTAGAAGTTTTCCCCAGAGGATCAAAATGGATTTTCAAAACCTAGATCATTTAATTATTTTTCATTTGATCCCAAGAGTTAAAATTTAACCCTTTCAACCAATCTAACTTAAGATATTGTCAAACATCAAAAAGGGGGAGATTGTTGGAGCAAGTTGCATCAGTGATGTCCTCCTTTAAGTGTTTTAATGTTTGACAATATACTTAAGTCAGTGATACATTAAACAAGGGAAGGGTGAGGAAAGGAGGAGTACCAAAGTGAAAGAATGTCCTAGTAAACCTAGCCAATAAGTTCTGGTTCGAAGAATTAGGCACTAAGTCCTGATCATGGATTGGGCACTAAGTCCTGGCCCCGGGCTGGGTAACTAAGTCCTAACCGGAAGTTGAGCATGAAGTCCTAGTCGAGGACTGGGCAAGAAGTCATGGCCGAAGGTTGGGCACGAAGTCCTGGTCGAGGACTGGGCAAGAAGTCCTGACCGAGGGTTGGGCATCGAAGACTTGGTTCGAGGAATTGGGCACGAAGACCTGGTCGAGGGTTGGGCACCGAAGTCCTGGACTTAGGGTTTGGGCACGATGTCTTGGTCCAAGGGATTGAGCAACTTAGCTGAGCGATGACTAAGGACAGAAGTAGAGAAGGGTCAAGGTTCGGACGTGTCGAGATCCAAGAGTATCGGAGGCTAAGCAAAAGTCCACCCGAAGGATTGGGTGGCAACTGTCTCCTGAAAGGAGTAGGTGAAAGGCGCGTTCTCGGGAGTGGGAACTTGTGTCAGTTCGACCTAGGGTTTCGTGGAAATCCAAAGTCAGAACCAAGTCCTTAAGGTTAAGATTGTGTGTATATTTGCTTTGTATTTGTATATCTTGCAGGTACCTAGAATGGAAGACAAAGCAAGCGAACAACACACAACGCAGTTGGAAGTCTGGAAGCCAGGTGCCCCCATCAATAGGGTCGTCCCAATGGAATCAGGCACCCCCATCAATAGGGGCGCCTAACTCAAAGAGGAAAAATTGCATCAGTCGAAGAAGGTAGAACAGGCTTCCATTCAGGCGCTCGGAATGATACAGGCGCCCAAGTTGAAAGCTTATCTCTGCTTCAAGTTATAAGCTTTCAACTTGGGCGCCTGTATCATCCCGGGCGCCTGAATGGAAGCCTGTTCCGCCTTCTTCGACTGAAGCAGTTTTTCCTCTTTGAGTTAGGCGCCCCTATTGATGGGGGCGCCTGATTCCATTGGGGCGCCCCCATTGATGGGGGCGCCTAGCTTCCAGGCTTCCAACTGCGTTGTGTGTTGTTCGCTTGCTTTGACTTCCATTCTAGGTACCTACAAGATATACAAATACAAAGCAAATATACACACAATCTTAACCTTAAGGACTTGGTTCTGACTTCGGATTTCCACGAAACCCTAGGTCGAACCGACGCAAGTTCCCACTCCCGAGAACGTGCCTTTCACCTACTCCTTTCAGGAGACGGTTGCCACCCAATTCTTCGGGTGGACTTTTGCTTAGCCTCTGAGGACTGGGCAAGAAGTCCTGGCCGAGGGTTGGACACCGAAGACTTGGTTCGAGGAATTAGGCACGAAGACCTGGCCTAGGGTTGGGCACCGAAGTCTTAGACTTAAGGTTTGGGCACGAAGTCTTGATCCGACGGATTGAGCAACTTAGCTGAGCGATGACTAAGGATAGAAGTAGAGACGGGTCAGGGTTCGGACGTCTCAAGATCCGAGAGTATCGGAGGCTAAGCAAAAGTCGACCCGAAGGACTGGGTAGCAACCATCTCCTGAAAGGAGTAGGTGAAAGGCGCGTTCTCGGGAGTGGGACTGTTGGATCGAGAAGAACGATAGAGGGGGGGTGAATATCGTAAAACGTTTTCGGATTCGTAAAAAGAATAAGCAGTGGAAAATAAAGAAACACACACGCGAACTCAAGCGATTTTACTTGGTTCGGAGTCGCGGTCGGCTCCTGCTCCAAGGCCCACGGACGTTGACCGTTTACTTCGGGCAATTCTATATGTGCGCAAATATTTACAGAGAAATTTTATAGTTGTAGTACAGTAAACAGAAAATTAAGCTCTTTTGTAAACGACACCCGGTGTGGATTGTACTTCGGAGCAGAGGGTCGTCGGAGGCGGTTCAATCTCGAGATGGGAGGTTTCTGGAGTAGAGCGCTTGAGTAGAAGAGCGTATTGGCGTTGGAAAGTTGTGTTGTGAAGCCTTGGGGGTCGAGCCCCTTTTATAGTGAGTCTGGGGGCGCCCTGGACGTCGGGGCGCCCTCTACGTGTCACACGATTCGGCAAACTCTCGGTCAGCCTTTATCCCTCCAGGATCGGGCTCGAGGTTTGACGGGGGAGCCCGAGAAGCAGGGGCGCCCGGGTTGACTCAATCAGCTGGCTTCTCGGCTGGATAAACTCTATCCGCTTCGTTGGCTTGAGCTCAGGGCGCCCAAGGCATCCGGGGAGCCCGAGAGCACGGGGGCGCCCGGGAGCTTGGGGGCGCCCCGCCCAGTGAGCTTCCGAAGCATTACTTACTCAGCTTGTCTTGCCTTCACCTTGGGGGCGCCCGGGACCTCCAGGGTGCCCTGCCTAGCTGCTGCCCCTCTCCTTTGGGGCGTTCTTAGCTGCAGACACTCGTTCCTTCGGTCCTGCATCCAGGGTTAGTGCCACACAAAACAAAGCAAGAATGTTAGTGAGTTTTACAGCCGTAGCTGTCTTGGTTCTGACTTTGGGTCTCCAAAATGGAGCCCTAGGTCGAGCCGAAGCCTACTGTTCCCTCGACGGGGGACGCGTCCTCACCTACTCCTCTCAGGAGAGTTTACCTTTTGCCAACCGGCTCCTTCGGTGGGACTTTTGCCTGATGCACCTGACCAGGTCTTCGTGCCCACCTTCCGAGCAGGTCTTCGGTGCCCAGCTCCATGCTAGGACTTCGTGCATCGTCCTCGACCAGGACTTCGTGCCCACCTTCCGAGCAGGTCTTCGGTGCCCAGCTCCTTGCTAGGGCTTCGTGCCCAGTCCACGACCAGGACTTCGTGCCTAGTGTACCTAGGGCTTCTTTTCCTGTACGCTTAGTAAATATGTTAGATTAACATTATATCTTAACTTTTAATCCTTTGCCATTATCAAAATCCAGGTTCGACTTAGGTGCTACCTGCACCAACAATCTCCCCCTTTTTGATTTATACCAACCCGATTCAAAATGTTAAGTTAATCGAAATAGGTAAAACACTAGTTTAGTTTCCTCCCCCTGGAAGGAATCTCCTCCTAGGTTTTTCAAAAGTTCGTGGGGTTTGAAATTTTCTATGTCTAGAGATGGAATTAATTTTTCAACACTTAGAATAATTTTCATACGACGTTTTAGAAAATATTTTCCAAAGAAAATTTTCGTTGGGTACTTTGAAAATTTATACTTAAAAAATCTTTAAGTTAGTAGGAAATTTTCTACACATCTTCTAAGGTTTTTATTACTCAAGAGATTTTTTATTTTTTGAAATAAGTGCTTTAGAAAAAATTTTTGAATATAGCTCAAGTTTGAGTACTTAGAAATATATATTTTTTGAAAAATAGTTTAGGTCAAGTACTTGAAAACAATTTTGAAATCAACTTAGGTCAAGTAGTTAGACACTGTTTTGGAAACAATATTGAAAGTAACTTAGACTAAGTACTTAGAAACAGTTTTGGAAAAAAAAATTTTAAAGTAACTTTAAGTAACTTTAAGTACTTTTTGAAGAAAGGAAAAATAATTTTCCAAAAAAAAATTTAAGCCTTCTCTCCTTTCCAATCACTCCCCCTTTGCCATATATAAAAAAAACAAAGTAATATATGAAACAGAATAAGAATATAGCAAAACAACAATGTGTTGTACTGAACCAATTCAAGATATAGACTGAGCCAAATCAATTTGCTTTTTCTCTTTTAGGGTCTTGTCTAACCCAATTAGCTACTTACTAGCTGTTATAAACAGTAGTTTTCTCTAGGGTTAGTCAAGTTAAGTGTTCTGTTCAAGTTAGATTGTCTAAGCTTGACACTTAACCTGATTGCTGTTTAGTTTGTATTTAGTGTCCCAATTACTGCAGATGCACTGACTTAAAGCATCTTGAATTAAGACAAAGACCTAAGCATCTCAACCATTTCTAGGTTATCAATCAAAAGTACCCTAAGGTGCTTGTGAGATGCTGGCTTCTAGATCTATAGGTGCATGCAGTTCTAGGGTTAGGGCCTAGGCTAAGTCCATTTGCGAAAAATCCCTAGTTTTAAAGGGGGTAGTTTTTGAAGATAATACTAAGTCGAAAAATTATTAAAAAGAAATGCTAAAAAGATTTTTCAAACTGATTAAAAGCTAATTTTGAAATCAAGTAAAGCAGTAAGAAAACCAAAAGTAGAGTAAACCTATTCTACCAAGCATAATCCTAACTGCCTTCTTAGTGAGCTGAACTCAAATTCAGGTAGGGGTTTGGTGAATATGTCAACTAAGTTAGATTTAGAATTTACATGCTTAAGAACTATCTCACCCCTGGCTACGTGATCTCTTACAAAGTGGTGTTTGACTTCTATGTGTTTGGTTATGGAGTGTTGGATTGAATTTTTAGTCAGATTAATTGAGCTTATATTATCAATGTAGACCTGAGTTTGAGTGTAGTTAAGCTGGAAGTCTTTAAGAGTGTGCATCATCCATAAGAGTTGTGCTACACATTCTCCTAAAGCTATATACTCAGCTTCAGTTGTGGATAGAGCTGCACAGTATTGTTCTCTGTTGCACCAACTTACTAGACTATTTCCTAACAGTTGGCAGCTTCCACTTGTGCTCTTTCTATCTAATTTATAACCAGCGTAGTCAGAATCCGAGTATCCTGACAAGTCAAAGGTTGAGGTCCTAGGATACCAAATCCCTACATTTAGGTTGCCCTTAACATATCTTAGTATTCTTTTTTAGGGCTGCTAAGTGTGTTTCCTTAGTACAGGTTTGGTATCTAGCACACTTTCCTACAGCAAAAAGGATATCAGGTCTGCTGGATGTAAGGTACAGTAGACTTCCAATCATACTCCTATAAAGTTTAAGATATACTGATTTACCATCAGGGTCACTATCTATTTTTACATTTGTGGTCATGGGGGTACTTATGCTTTTAGAGTTATCCATTTTAAATTTCTTTATTAACTCCTTAGCATATTTGGATTGATGGACATAGTTCTCATCCCTAGTTTGTTTAATTTGTAACCCTAGAAAGAAATTTAGTTCAACAACTAAGCTCATTTCAAATTCATTTTCCATTATTTTAACAAATTCTTTTAGAAAATTTGAGTTGGTGGACCCAAAGATTATGTCATCGACGTAGATTTGGGCAATAAAGATTTCTTTTCCTAAGGTTTTAATAAATAGGGTTGAGTCAATTTATCCTTGTTTAAATTCTTTAGAAATTAGGTAGGTTGATAAGCGTTCATACCAAGCTCTAGGTGCTTGTTTTAGTCCATAAAGTGCTTTAGAGAGTTTGTAAACATAGTCAGGTTTTTCTAAGTCCTCAAAACCAGGGGGTTGTCCTACATAGACTTCTTTCTTAATGAATCCATTTAGAAAGGCTGACTTTACATCCGTTTGGTACAGTTTAAATCCTTTATGGGATGCAAACGCTAATAACATCCTAATGGACTCAAGTCTAGCGTCATAATCTAACCCTTCTACTTGACTGAATCCTTTCGCTACTAAGCGGGCTTTATTTCTGACCATTTCTCCATGATCATTTAGCTTATTCCTAAAAATCGACTTAGTGTCAATGATGAATTTGCCCTCAGGTTTAGGTACTAGTTTCAAGACTTGGTTCCTCTCAAATTGGGCTAACTCTTCTTTCATTGCTATGATCCAATCAGGATCAAGTAAGGCTTCCTCTATAGTCATAGGTTCAATTTTTGAAATCATTGCTATCTGACTAAGGTTCCTATAGGAAGACCTAGTTCTGACTCCTAAAGTTGGATCACCCACAATTTGATCAGTTAGGTGATTGAGTATGGGTTTCTTGGTTTTTCTGGAACTTGGGTCAGCCTCAGGTCCGGCTGGTCGATTTGGTTCAATATTTGATTCAACTATTTGGGTTGGTTCAATTATTGGTTCAATTGGCTCAGTAGTTGGTTCAGTAGTTGGTTCAATAGTTGGTTCGTCTAATGGTTCAATTAAAGGTTCAACAGTTTGTTCATCTTCTGGATCAGTATTTGATGAAGTTAGGTCTGGATTATAAGATTTTGAGTTGATTTCTTCATCAAATATTAGATTTGTTGTTTCTTCAATTTTCTTAGTTTGTTTGTTGTAAACCCTATAGGCTCTACTTGTTGTTGAATATCCTAGAAAAATGCCTGGGGTTGACTTAGATTGGAATTTACCTAGATAGTCCTTGGTGTTTAGGATATGGACTTTGCACCCAAAGACCCTTAGGTAGTGTAGGTTAGGAAGTCTATGGTAGTATAATTCATAGGGTGTTTTATTATGTCGTTTGTTAATTAGGACCCTATTTTGGATGTAGCAAGCTGTACTAATTGCTTTTGCCCAATATTGGTTAGCTAAGTTGAATTCATTGAGCATAGCCCTAGCATATGGTAGTATAAGTTGAATTCTATTTTTCCTTTCAACTATCCCATTTTGATGGGGGGTTCTAGGATACGAAAATTCGTGTAAATACCCATTTACCTTAAAAATATCCTCGAATCGCTGATTTTCAAATTCTCCCCCTTGGTCACACCTAAGTCTTTTAATTTTGGTATCGTTTTGATTTTCAATTAACTTGCAAAAATCATTGAATAGGTTTAGGGTTTCATCTTTGGTCTTTAGAAACCTAACCCAGGTAAACCTCGAGTAATCATCAACTATTACCAAGTAGTATCGGTTTCCGCTTAGTGACTTGGCTTCATGTGAATCAAATAGGTCAAGGTGCAGAAGCTCAAGTGTGGTTTGAGTTAGATCAGACTGAATTAGTTTGTGATTAGACCTGGTTTGTTTACCTTGATTACATGATTTACATATTATGTTTTCATGGTTCTTAATTTTAGGGATACCTTTAATTAGGCCAAGTTGGGTGATTTTTGAAATGATTCTCAGATTAGTGTGACCTAATCTCCTATGCTAGAGGTTTGATTGTTCTAACTGAGTTAACATGCTTTTAGGTACTAGGGGTAGATTTATAGTGTAAACATTATTTTTCCTAGTGCCCTTAATCATGATTTCTGAGTCTTGTAGGTTTCTAATCAGGCAGTTAGAGTTGGTAAAAGTAACTACATAACCAGTATCACACAATTGACTTATGCTAAGCAAGTTAAATTTAAAATTTTCAACCAAAAGAACTTTCTTAATAACAAAGTCAGATTTAAGTTCAATATTACTTGACCTAATCACCTTGAGTGTAGCATTGTTGTCAAATGCTACTGAGCCTAGGTTCTTGAACTTGAGTTTGGTGAATTTCAATTTATCTCCAGTCATGTGTTGGAGCACCCGCTATCGAACATCCATTGGTCCAAATCTTTATGTTCCTACACATAAAGAGTTTTGTTGATTTGGATCCAATTAGAATCAGGAATAGCCTAAATTGATTTTCACAGCCTAGTCTGTCTCACCCAAATCTAGGGTTATCAATCACGTTAGCCTTATAAGTTTTGTGAGACAGGTTTTAATAGATAGAATTATTCTGAAAAATTATGATTTATTTTGAAAAAGTTAAATTAATTTTGAAAGCAATTGATTTTGAGTTTATTAAAAAAATGTCTGAATCTACAATTAACTGAAAATTTATGTTAGATTCGAATTTGACAAAGAATAATTTGAATTTGAATTTCAAAAATTGGCTTCCAGGTCTTGGCGAGGCACTAGTCCTTCTTTGGCCATAGCCTTATTGGATCATCAACCCTTTATAAGATTTTGAGTTGATTTCTTCATCAAATATTAGATTTGTTGTTTCTTCAATTTTCTTAGTTTGTTTGTTGTAAACACTATAGGCTCTGCTTGTTGTTGAATATCCTTGGAAAATGCCTGGGGTTGACTTAGATTGGAATTTACCTAGATAGTCCTTGGTGTTTAGGATATGGACTTTGCACCCAAAGACCCTTAGGTAGTGTAGGTTAGGAAGTCTATGGTAGTATAATTTATAGGGTGTTTTATTATGTCGTTTGTTAATTAGGACCCTATTTTGGATGTAGCAAGCTGTACTAATTGCTTTTGCCCAATATTGGTTAGCTAAGTTGAATTCATTGAGCATAGCCCTAGCACCTTCCTGTAGGGTTCTATTTTTCCTTTCAACTATCCCATTTTGATGGGGGGTTCTAGGACACGAAAATTCGTGTAAATACCCATTTACCTTACAAAATTCCTCGAATCGCTGATTTTCAAATTCTCCCCCATGGTCACTCCTAAGTCTTTTAATTTTGGTATCATTTTGATTTTCAATTAACTTGCAAAAATCATTGAATAGGTTTAGGGTTTCATCTTTGGTCTTTAGAAACCTAACCCAGGTAAACCGTGAGTAATCATCAACTATTACTAAGCAGTATCGGTTTCCACTTAGTGACTTGGCTCCATGTGAATCAAATAGGTCATGGTGCAGGAGCTCAAGTGTGGTTTGAGTTAGATCAAACTGAATTAGTTTGTGATTAGACCTGGTTTGTTTACCTTGATTACATGATTTATATATTATGTTTTCATGGTTCTTAATTTTAGGGATATCTTTAATTAGGCCAAGTTGGGTGATTTTTGAAATGATTCTCAGATTAGTGTGACCTAATCTCCTATGCCAGAGGTTTGATTGTTCTAACTGAGTTAACATGCATTTAGGTACTAGGGGTAGATTTATAGTGTAAACATTATTTTTCCTAGTGCCCTTAAGCATGATTTCTGAGTCTTGCAGGTTTCTAATCAGGCAGTTAGAGTTGGTAAAGGTAACTACATAACCAGTATCACACAATTGACTTATGCTAAGCAAGTTAAATTTAAAATTTTCAACTAATAGAACTTTCCTAATAACAAAGTCAGATTTAAGTTCAATATTACCTGACCCAATCACCTTGAGTGTAGCATTTTTTTTTTATTCCTTAAACGGAAAATCCATATTAGAAGGGGGGCCAAACCTGACCTTCTAATACAGAATGACAAAGCTCCCAAACAGATTTACAAAATAGTAAACTTTAAACTGGATTAAAAGCATACGACTTCATCCTAGGTTCTTGAACTTGAGTTGGTGAATTTCAATTTATCTCCAGTCATGTGTCTGGAGCACCCACTATCCAACATCCATTGGTCCAAATCTTTATGTTCCTACACATAAAGAGTTTTGTTGATTTGGATCCAATTAGAATAAGGAATAGCCTAAATTGATTTTCACAGCCTAGTCTGTCTCACCCAAATCTAGGGTTATCAATCACGTTAGCCTTATAGGTTTTATGAGACAGATTTTAATAGATATAATTATTCTAAAAAATTATGATTTATTTTGAAAAAGTTAAATTAATTTTGAAAGCAATTGATTTTGAGTTTATTAAAAAAATGTCTGAATATACAATTAACTGAAAATTTATGTTAGATTTAAATTTGACAAAGAATAATTTGAATTTGAATTTCAAAAATTGGCTTCCAGGTCTTGGCGAGGCACTAGGCCTTCTTTGGTCGTAGCCTTATTGGATCATCAACCCTTTCCTTGACAAAGCCTTTTAATGAAATTTCATTATCAAAGTTATTTTTTGAAAGATTCTGGTCTAACTAGTTTGGGTCTTGGATCGGTAGCTTCGGCTAGTTTCACCAGTCTAAAGAGACCAAGTAGAGTCTACTTGACCTTATTAGAATTGGCTTCCCTAACGTACTATCATCTCACCGCCACCCAATACTATGTTGTTAAAATTTCAGTTAAGTTGGTTTAGTCCTTAAACTAACCAGTCTTAAGTCTAAGCATGATAAATTGCAGAAATTAAATAAACAAGCAATCATGTAATTTAAAAAGAACAAGAATAGAAATTTATCTAACTATGAATATCGTTTTTAATTTGGCTCCCCCTGGACTAAAGCCGCGATAATGGTTTGGCAAGATGTGAATCTTGTCCTTGGGGATCCAATATTGATTTGACCCAGTTTGATTATTCAGACATAGTTTGACAACCCATGCCTGAATTTTAGGTCTGGACTGGTTCAGCACAGCATAGTATGATCTTTGTCTAGACTTGGTTCTATAGCCTAACCCGGATCGATTTAGAACCGACTTCTGTTTTCCAAGAATCATGTCTAGACCCTTGGAACCGGAAGTGAATCGTTCTAATGTTGTTCTGAGGTCCTTGACTTGAGTTTTCAAGGAGGAGTTCTCTTTCTCAAGTTTTTCAACTTGAGTAGAGGTTCCTTCTTGAATCTTCTCAGTTAAGGATCCAGAGTCAGCTCCCTCTTTCAGGAGTTTTACTTCTTGTCGGAGGGATTTGACTCGGATTTTAGCTTTCGCCAAATCTCGAGAAAGATATGTAATTAATTTGTTTAATTGACTTCTAGAAAAACCACTTACCGTGATTCCGCCATCCTCTGAAAACATGAGTTTGCCATCGTCCAGCTCCGATTCTAACTCGGTCTCAATTTCTTCTGAGGCGGTTAGTGCAAGCAGGTTCGACTGTGGGGTCTCTTCTTCTTCTTCGGAGGAAAACTCGTCCCATGTTGCTTGAAGAGCCTTCTTTCTTCTTGCTTTCTTGGCTTCTTTTAGGTTAGGGCATTCAGATTTGAAATGACCCTTTTTGTTGCATTTGAAACAAGTCACACTTGATTTGTTCTTCGTTGGTTCAGCTGGATCGTACTTCTTTCGGCTGGCTTTTCTTCTGTTGGATTGATTCTTCAATTCCTTGTAATAGTTCCGGGCTAGCCGGACCAGCTTGGGTCGATCTCCTTCGCTGACTTCTGAGTCTGAATCTGAATCAGACTCGGGCTCAGGTTGGGTGATACCTGCAATAAAGGCAATGCCTTTCTCGGCCAGTGTGCAGTTAGTCTGCTCATGTAATTCAAGTTCGGAAAATAGTTCATCTAATTTAATTTTAGACAAATCCCTTGAAACTTTGTACGCATCTACCATAGATGCCCACAAGGTGTTTCTTGGGAAGGCGTTAAGGGTATACCTGATCAGATCACGATTTTCTACCTTGTGACCGATGGTGTGTAGACCATTCATCAGCTCCTGAATTCTGGCGAGGAGCTGAGCTGCAGATTCATTGTCGTTCATCTTGATAGTATACAGCTTGTTCAGCAGAAGGTCCCTCTTGCTGATTCGGGTGTCAGAGGTTCCTTTGTGTAATTCAATCAGCTTACCCCAGAGTTCTTTTGCGCTGTTGAATGTACCCACCCGGTTCAGCTCTTCCTTGGTTAGGCTGCATTGAAGTGTTTGAGTTGCTTTGGCATCGGCTTCAATTTTCCTTTTGAGGACGGTATCCCATTCGGTGTAGAATTGTTGTACTCCGTCAGCATTCTTCGGAATCTCCAGTCTGGACTGGATTATGATCCACATGTCCACCTGAATTTTCAGGTGGACCTCCATTCTACTCTTCCAGTAGGAGAAGTCTTCCCCACTGAAGAGCAGTGGTCTTGCAGTATGAAGCCTTCTTGCATGGCCATTAAGTATTTACTAAAAAGATAGAGAGAAGAAAACAAATATCCCAAGACATGGTCTTGGATTAATAGTGCGGGACAAAAAAAATAATTATCGAGTGGTGTTGCACCGGTCTCGATTAACGATAAAATTTCGAAAAAAAATTAAAACAATTCGAAAAATCTAAAAAATTCTCAAATTGGTGGTTGCACCAAATTTGAGGTTCCCCGCTCTGATACTACTTGTTGGATCGAGAAAAACGATAGAGAGGGGTGAATATCGTAAAACGTTTTCGGATTCGTAAAGAGAATAAGCAGCGGAAAATAAAGAAACACACACGCGAACTCAACCGATTTTACTTGGTTCGGAGTCGCAGTCGGCTCCTACTCCAAGGCCCACGACCGATGACTGTTTACTTCGGGCAATTCTATATGTGCGCAAATGTTTACAGAGAAATTTTATAGTTGTAGTACAGAAAATTAAGCTCTTTTGTTACCCACGCCCGGTGTGGATTGTACATCGGAGTAGAGGGTCATCGTCAGTGCTTCAATCTCGAGATGGGAGGTTTCTGGAGTAAAGCGCTTGAGTAGAAGAGCGTATTGGCGTTGGAAAGTTGTGTTGTGAAGCCTTGGGGGTCGAGCCCCTTTTATAGTGAGTCTCGGGGCGCCCTGGACATCGGGGGCGCCCTCTACGTGTCACATGATCCGGTAAACTCTCGGTCAGCCTTTATCCCTCCAGGATCGGGCTCGAGGTTTAACGGGGGCGCTCGAGAAGCAGGGGGCGCCCGGGTTGACTCAATCAGCTGGCTTCTCGGCTGGATAAACTCTATCCGCTTCATTGTCTTGAGCCCAGGGCGCCCAAGGCATCCGGGGCGCCCGGGAGCATGGGGGCGCCCGGGAGCTTGGGGGCGCCCCGCCTAGTGAGCTTCCGAAGCGTTACATGCTCAGCTTGTCTTGCCTTCACCTTGGGGGCGCCCGGAACCTCCGGGGCGCCCTGCCCAGCTGCTGCCCCTTTCCTTTGGGGCGTTCTGAGCTGCAGACACTCGTTCCTTCGGTCCTGCATCCAGGGTTAGTGCCACAATAAACAAAGCAAGAATGTTAGTGAGTTTTACAGCCGTAGCTATCTTGGTTCTGACTTTGGGTCTCCCAAATGGAGCCCTAGGTCGAGCCGACGCCTACTGTTCCCTCGACGGGAAACGTGTCCTCACCTACTCATCTCAGGAGAGTTTACCTTTTGCCAACCGGCTCCTTCGGTTGGACTTTTGCCCGATGCACCTGACCAGGTCTTCGGTGCCCAGCTCCTTGCTAGGGCTTCGTGCCCAGTCCACGACCAGGACTTCGTGCCTAGTGTACCTAGGACTTCTTTTCTTGTACACTTAGTAAATATGTTAGATTAACATTATATCTTAACTTTTGAATCCTTTGCCATTATCAAAATCCATGTTCGACTTAGGTGATACCTGCACCAACAGGAATTTGTGTCAGTTCGACCTAGGGTTTCATGGAAATCCGAAGTCAGAACCAAGTCCTTAAGGTTAAGATTATGTGTATATTTGCTTTGTATTTGTATATCTTGCAGGTACCTTGAATAGAAGACAAAGCAAGCGAACAACACACAACGCAGTTGGAAGCCGGGAAGCTAGGCGCCCCCATCAATGGGGGTGCCCCAATGGAATCAGGCGCCCCCATCAATAGGGGCGCCTAACTCAAAGAGGAAAAACTACTTCAGTCGATGAAGGTAGATCAGGCTTCCATTCATGCGCCCGGGATGATACAGGTTCCCAAGTTGAAAGCTGTATTTGCTGCTTTGAGTTCGAAGCAGAGATAAGCCTTCACTTAGGCACCTCGGAGGTCCAGGGTGCCCTAGTCAAAGGTTCTATCATCTACGATGAGTTCGACATGGAGATAAGGTTTGACCAAGCCCTATAGGGCGCCCCCATCAACACAGGCGCCCGTATGAAGCCTATAAAAGGGGCTTCGACCCATCAGCTTCAAACACAACTTCCAATCATGATTCTAAGGTTCTCAAGTGACGACAAAGCTCTAACAACGAAGCTCTATGACCAAGAGGCTCCAGGAGGAAGTGCACGGCACTTCGGAGGTCCAGATTGGCCGAGTTTCAGATCTTGTTTGTTCGGTTTGAATTTACAATTCTGTACTTAGTTTTATATATCTTTGATTGCAATTTCTGCACTATAAGACGGGTTTCTCCGCCTCAGGAAAGTCCGGAAAGGAGACCATTAGTGGACGGGCGTTCTCGTGCTTAGGCCTTGGATGTACTGACCCTGGGGGTCGAGAACCAAGTAAAATCCCGCGTGCCTTGTGTTGTTGTTTCTTTTATTCTTTCTATTTTATTTTTCACTGTGCTACTAACGCTCTATCCAGAACGATTACTCTTAAGTTTACGAGTTTCCGCAAAAAGATTTAATGGTCGATATTCACCCCCCCCTCTATCGACGGCACCAGTCCTACACTGGAAAATTCAAATTACCAGTCGACTGCCCCAGGGGCAGTCGATTGAACTCTCTGTTCAGTTTCGCAGTCGACTGCCCAAGAGCGTAGGATTAAATATGAACAACCGTGCGGGGTTGGCCAAAACCTAGGGTTTTGCGTGCCACCCCCTGCGAGATCTTCTCCTCTCCGACCTCCTCTCTCAATCTAAGGTGCGCCTCTCAAGCCCTAAAAACCACTTCTCTAGTCTCCTCCCACCCTAGATCCAAATCTAGGGTTAGTAAAACCTCTCCTCTCAAGTCAATCCTCACCCATTTTCACCATGCAACGAAGGGAGAAACGGTAACTACTTATGGAGTTTGTTTTTCGCATTCAGTTCGGTTTTTGGAACTAATTTGTCTCCTTTTTACATGTTTTTATTTGTGTTGTCTCTTTATGGGGTAATTTGTGGTTCATGCATGGTTATGTTCAAAATAGAGTTGTCCAAAAGAGAAGAAAGGGGGAGGGATCATCACAGCAAGGTCGTATAGATCCGGAGACACATCGATTCCGGTCTGATGAGTGTCTACGGAGATTTGAGGAGAATGAGTTCGTATTGATGAACTGTCGATACCTTAATAGGCCATATTTTCGAGAGAAACCCCCCCAAATTGGTAAAATGATTACTCATTTTGGGATAGAGCAGTTGGTGTATTGTCAGCATGATATCAATCTAAACATGTGTAAAGAATTCTATGCAAACCTCACATGCATCAATTCCGATAATGAACTCTATGAGTCCATGGTGGCAGGAGTCACCATTCTCTTCTCATCCACAGTTTTAGGTGTATTTTTGGGGTGTAGGGCGTCCAACAATGCATTCACATATTTCCTAAAAGTTGTTGACCCCTTACTTTCCCTGATGTCACTATTGATCAAATTCACATGCATTAGTTTGCAAGACATCGATGTCTTACAAGGCGTATTTTTGACGCTAAGAACATGAGTCCATTTAGCAACGTCTTGTATAAAATTGTCGTAGAGTGCATATTACCCATTGTTACCAAGGGACGAGCGAGGATTCGACTGTCGCACTTAGTAATGATGTACGGCTTAGAGAGGAGGTTAGACATCGACATCACTCTGCATGTTTTTACATCTATTGTTCATTTTTCCCAGAGTGTGAATGGGAAGATCTACATGCCCTTTTGCAATGTCCTGACCGAGTTCTTTGAGTCTAGGGGTATACGCACGACTAGTGGTCAGGTACGTCACTTGTCCAAGGACTATGATCAGATTGGCACACACCAGTTGTTCTTGGTAGGGATCGAGTGCAGGCAGGGGGAGATAGTTTGGAGGCAGCGTCCTGAGTCCTCCAGTTCTGATGAGGAGCCCGCTGGTGGAGTTACATAGGAGCAGTTCTCCCAGCTCCAGTCCAAGGTACACGATCTGAGGGAGGATTTTCATACATTCTAGCAGCGCCAGATGGATATGCAGATGCAACAGCAAGAGATATACGAGATGATACAACAGTGGCATCTGACGCACCAGGCTCCTCCTCCTCCTCCAGGCGACGTCATGCAGTAGATTTTATTTGATGGTTGAGTGTTGAGAGTGTTTTGTTTAGATTTACATTTTATCTCTCAAACATTTTCATTTTGGAATTGTAATATTTAGCTACTTCGGGGCCTTAGCCCTTGTGCCACTTTCATGTTTTATTTTCAAGTCATGTATGAACCATTTGTTTATGCTTTCATGTTATTTTATGAAATTCTATGTCATGGCTTGATATTGCTTATATTGTTTGAAATTAATGAATTGCTATTGAATGATAAGATATGACTTATATGGGCACAAGGGAAGGTTCGTGTATATGTATCTAGAGTTAAGGATAAAAGAGGGGAGGTTTATCATACTAAGAATACATGAGAAGAAGGGGGAAGTGAAAGTAATTCTATGTGTGAAATGGTAATGGTTGGAGTTGGCAAACATATGGATTCATATATGGATTTCAAAGTTGATACAATATGCTAATTTTTGAGAACATTAGAGTTTGTACCAAAAGTCAAGCACATTTGATATTTTTCATGAAACTATATTTTTCTAGGGTAGAGTATATCCTAACAAATGTGCTTGCAAAATTTTACATTTTTCTGAATTTTATAGAATTTTCTATGCGTTTCTGAATTTGGGCTGATAATTCATGTTGAGACTGTATTAGTCGACTGCCCTGGGGGCAGTTGACAGATCTCTCGGGAAGTTTGCAAATTAAGTGTATCAGTCGTGTTGGATCAGTCGACTGATAAGGTTATTTGGTGATTTCTGAGGGGTTTTTCAGAAATAAAGTGAGTTATTTTTGGCACTAAGGGTTAGGATTGCTTGGGGCAATCTTTTTGATGGTGTCAAAAGGGGAGAACTTGGGCTGTTAAGTTAGGTTTAACTTGACATAAGAAAACACTTATGGTGTTAAGTTGGGTAGAACTTAACTTGGTGTTGCGTAATATGAGAATTGAAAATTAGGAGAGGACATAGGTTAAGGGGGAGGTTGTCTCTTGTTTGCTATGCTTTAATTTTTAATTGCTATTGATATTGTTATTTTTGTTTACCTAACTTAAACATATTGTCACACATCAAAAAGGGAGAGATTGTTGGGGCAATTGACCCAAGTATGATCTGGAGGATCATGGGTTTTGATGTGTGTGTCAATATGGTTAAATTAGGGTTGGTTGTTGAACTAATATGTGTATGTGAGTGTGCAGGTTTTCAAGTACACATAGACTTGGTTGGATGTCTTCAGGTGAAGGGTGGTATGGAGGCAAGCGGTTGGCTTGTGTGTGCAGCCAAGGGACCATGGATAGCAGAGACGATGAGCCGAGGGATGCGGACTTCGAGGCATGCGTGAAGGGTGGCATGGAGGCAAGCCGAGGGCTTGCGTGCGCATCCGAGGGACGGGAGCCGATGTTGAAGAGGGCATGAAGGCAATAGATCGCGACTGCTGATTGAAGAGTCAACCAGGTCGTGAGGGTCCGAGTGTGAGTGTTTGTACCCGGGAACTAAGCCGGGAGGGTTCGAGTGCGGAGTGAAATGCACTCGGAAAGGGTAACCCTAGGCTTAGGGAAGGATCAGTCGTCTGCCCCAGGGGCAGTCGACTGATATGGCCAGAATTCGAAAGGTCAGCTGTGAGAATTTGAATTCAGGAAAGGCCAGTCGACTGCCCCAGGGGAAGTCGACTGGTAATGGTCATATTTCAGCTCGAGCTCTATTTAAGGGAGCTCGTTTCATGCTGTTTACCCTTGGCGAAACCTACTTGGATAGAGTGGGTTAGTAGCCTATCTTGCTCAGATAGTGTCCAGAGGCTGTGGAGAGGTTTCACCACCCACAAGGAGCTACGAGATCTAGCCAGAGGTGCTCTGGGGAATCATCCACCGACGGATTAGTGATCACCCACCTTACGGGCAGCCGTGGAGTAAGAGCATCATCTCCGATCCACGTACATCGATGTGTTTCTTCCTTGTTTTAGTTTAGTTTTATTTTGTATATTCCACTTGCGCACTAACGATTGTAGGAAGAAAATCGAAAAAATGTTATTCACCCCCCTCTAGCTTGCCGAACACGATCTAACAGATTTGAGATCATTGGAGTGTCCATCATAGTTTGAAAGTTCATTATTTTATACCCCAACTACTAACACTACTAAATTAGGTAACGAAATAATAAAGTGATACTATTCATCTATAATAAAATAAAGTTATGTGAAACTAGACACTTTCAATCTCTTGCAATTGCCTTTCAAGTCCTTCCAATGTCTTGCAATTTCATGCCCCACAATCTACTTAGTTTAGTTTGGCTCAAATTTATGTTATTCCAAATTTCTTAACTTGCTTTATGATGGTGCAGGCAGCACCTAAGTCAAACCTAAGTTTTGATAATGGCAAAGGGTTCAAGAGTTAAGATGTTATTTTTGGTCTAATGTGTTCACTGAGAGTGTAGAAAGAAGTCCTGGTGAAGGGCTACTGGCCACCTAGCGAAGGGCTGCTAGGCATCGAATCCCTAAGACCTGGCGAAGGGTTGCTAGGTATCAAAGACCTGGCGAAGGGATGCTAGGCACCTGGCGAAGGGCTGCTAGGCACCTGGCGAAGGGTTGCTGGGCAAAAGTTCAACCGGAGGAGCCGGTTGGCAAAAGGTAAACTCTCCTGAGAGGAGTAAGTGAGGACGCGTTCCCCGTCGAGGGAACAGTAGGCGTCGGTTCGACCTAGGGTTCCATTTGGGAGACCCAAAGTCAAAACCAAGACAGCTACGGCTGTAAAAACTAACTAATATTCTTGTCTTATTTGTGTTGGTACTAACCTTGAATGCAGGGACCGAAGGAATGTGTTTCTGTAGCTCAGAGCGCCTCAAAGGAGAGGGGTAGGCAACTGGGCTAGGCGCCCGGGAGGTCCCGAGCGCCCAAGGTCAAAGCCAAACAAGCAGTTAAGCAAGAATCGCTTCGGAACAACACTGGGCTAGGCGCCCGGGAGGTCCCGGGCACCCAAGGTCAAAGCCAAAGATGAGTCGAAGCAAAATCAGCCACGAAGCCAGTGGACCCAGTCAAGCTGGGGGCCCGAGAGGTCCCGGGCGCCCCAGTCAGCTCCAGAGCCGATTCGAAGGGGATAAGCGCTGACCAAGCTTCAGATAGAGGTTCTCGGATCTGAAGGCACGTGTCAGGCGCCCCCGACATCCTAGGCGCCCCCAGGAGCACTATAAAAGGGGCTCGACCCTAAGGCTTCGAAACGACAACTTTCCAACGCCTCTAAGCTTCTCGTTCAAGCGCTCTGCTCCGGCAAACTCCGATCTCGACATTCCAGCGCCGACGATGACCCTCTGCTCCGGTAACGAAAAGTGTACTCGTTTACTTACTGCACTATTCTTGTATTAAATCTATAAATCTTTGCGCGAATATAGAATTGCCCGCAGTAAATGGTCAAGGACCGTGGGCCTTGGAGTAGGAGCCTACCGCGACTCCAAACCAAGCAAAAATACTTGTGTTCCTCATGTTTGTTTTTAATTCCGCTGCGTACTTTCTCTTAATCTTATCCGAAAAAGTTTTCATGATATTCACCCCCCCCCCTCTATCGTGTTTCTTGATCCAACAAGTGGTATCAGAGTGGGGTAGCTCAAATTTGGTGCAACCACCAATTTGGAAATTTTTTGGATTTTTACGAAATCTTTTTTTATTTTTTTTAATCGAGCATTTATCGTTAATTGAGGTTAGTGCAACACCACTCGATAATTTTTTTTTATCTTCTTCCCGCACTGCTAATACAAGACCAAGTCTTGGGACAGTTTTTTGTTGCTAGTATTTCAGAATTTCTAAATGGTCATGCAAGAGGGCTTCAGTACAGCCAAACCACCACTCTTCATTGGGGAGGACTTCTCCTACTGGAAGAGTCGGATGGAAGTCCACCTGAAAACTCAGGTGGACATGTGGATAATCATCCAATCTGGTTTGGAAATCCCGAAAAATGCTGAAGGAGTGCCACAACCTTACACCGAATGGGACGCCTAACTAAAAAGGAAGATCGAGGCGGATGCTAAAGCGACCCAGACACTTCAATGCGGTCTAACCAAAAAAGAGCTGAACCGGGTGGGACCATTCAACAGTGCAAAGGAACTCTGGGGTAAGTTAATTGAATTGCACGAAGGAACCTCCGACACCCGAATCAGCAAGAGGGACCTACTGCTAAACAAACTCTACACTCTCAAAATGAATGGCGACGAGTCAGCAGGCCAACTCTACGCCAGAATCCAAGAGTTGATGAACGGTCTACACTCAATCGGTCACAAGGTAGAGAACTGTGACCTGATCAGGTATACCCTTAACGCTTTCCCGAGAAATACTTTGTGGGCATCTATGGTAGATGCGTACAAAGTTTCAAGGGATATTTCTAAAATCAAATTATATGAGTTATTTTCTGAACTTGAATTACATGAGCAGACTAACTGCACCCTGGCCGAGAAAGACATTGCTTTTGTTGCAGGAAAATCTAGAAAGATGACCAAGAAGAAGCCTCAACCTACACCCGAGTCTGGCTGAGACTCAGACTCAGAAGACAGCGAAGGAGATCGACCCAAGCTGGTTCGGCTAGCCCGAGGCTACTACAAGGAGCTAAAAAATCAGACCAACAGAAGGAAAGTCAGCCGAAGAAAGGAAGAGCCAGCTGAACCTTCAAATGAAAAGACCAAACCAAATGTGACCTGCTACGAATGCAAAAAAGAAGGGTCACTACAAGATGGAATGCCCCAATCTGAAGGAGACGAAGAAGACAAGAAGGAAGAAGGCCCTTCAAGCAACATGGGACGAGTCTTCCTCTGAAGAAGAAGAAGAGGCCCCATAATCGAACCTGCTCGCCCTGACAACTTCGGAAGAAATCGAGACCGGATTAGAATCAGAGCCGGACGACGGAAAGCTCACATTTTCAGAGGACGGCAAAATCACTGTAAGTGGATTTTCTAGAGTTCAATTATCAGAATTAATTGCTTATCTATCTCACGACATGGCGAAAGCCAAAATCTGAGTCGAATCCCTCCGACAGGAAGAAAACTCCTGAAAGAGGGAGCTGACTCTAGATCCTTAACTGAGAAGGTTCAAGAAGGAACCTCTACTCAAGTTGAAAAACTTGAGAAAGAGAACTCCTTCTTGAAAACTCAAGTCAAGGACCTTAGAGCAGCTTTGGAACGTTTCACTTCGGGTTCCAAGCGTCTTGACATGATCCTTGGAAAACAGAAGTCCGTTCTAAATCAATCCGGATTAGGGTATCGAACCAAGGCTAGACAAAGGTCATATTATACTGTACTGAATCAGTCTAGACCCAAAATTTAGGCATTCGTACCCAAACTGTGCCTGAACAACCAAGTTGGACCAAATCAGTAATGGATCCCCAAGAACAAGATTCATATCTTGCCTAATCATTACCGTGGCTTTAGTCCAGGGGGAGCCAACTTAAAAATCTTTTTTATAGTTAAATGAATTTCTTTTCTTGTTTTAAATTGCATGAGTGCTTGTCTATTTATTTTCTGCAATTTACCATGCTTAGATCTAGGACTGGTTTGACTAAGGACTAAACTAATTAACTGAAATTTGAACAACATAGTATTGGGTGACGGTGAGATGATAGTACGTTAGGGAAGCCTTTTCTAATAAGGACAACTATACACTACCTGGTCTCTTTAGACTGGTGAAACTAGCCGAAGCTACCGATCCAAGACCCAAACTAGTTAGACCAGAATGTCTCAAAAAGTAACCATGAAAATGAAATTTCACTAAAAGGCTTTGTCAAGGAAAGGGTTGATGATCCAATAAGGCTACGGCCAAAGAAGACCTTGTGCCTCGCCAAGACCTGGAAGCTAATTTTTGAAAATCAAATTCAGTTTACTCTTTGTCAAATTCGAACCTAACACAAATTTTTAGTTAATCTTAGATTCAAATATTCTTTTTTAAAATAAATTCAAAACTAATTATTTTCAAAATTAAGTTAACTTCTCCAAATTAATTATGGTATTTCTAAATACTTCTATTAAAACCTGTCTCACAAAAACCCACAAGTTAACGTGATTGATAACTAGATACCGGGTGAGATAGTTAGGACTTAAGTTAATGCAAAATCTGATTTCTGTAATATTGTTAAATAGAAACATTGAATTTAGAGTTGAATTGTCTTGATTGTTGGTTGGTCATTAGAGTCAAACCTGGTCAAATAGTCAAACAGTCAAACTAGTCAATGGTCAAACAGCAGTCAAATCGGGTGCCCGTGACCCCTCGGGCGCCCCACCTCCCTTTTCTCTTCGATCAAGACAGCAAAAGCTATCAATATCTAGTTAAGCTAGGCGCCCGTGACATATCGGGCGCCTACACCTTCATGTCAATTAAAAGCAGCAAAAGCTGCCACACATAGCTGCTGACCCCAGGCGCCCGGGTCCTCACGGGCGCCCCTAAGGACAGCATCAACACCAAAAAGCTACCTTTGGCAACATACGACTGACTTCAGGCGCCCGACCCTTACCGGGCGCCCGACCAAGCCGTATATAAAGCCACCGAAACCCCCTTCATTTGCCACACCAAAAACGAACCTCTTCTCTAACTCTTCTCATCCTAAGGCGCCCGAACGACCCTCTCGTATCCTCAAACGCTCCACTTCAACCATGCCTCCTCGGATGGCTACGCGGTGATCCGGTCGAACGTGTTTTTCTTTCAGAAAAGTTAGGGGCCCGGTCGGGTCTGATCCAACGTAGCCCGAATCGAAGATAGTCAGGCCGGGTCAGTCTCTGGATCACGGGCCTGGCCTAGTGGTTAATCCGGGAAGTGAAGGCCTCAGTAGAAGAGGTCTCGATGCAGGATCAAACACTCGGGGTCGGTCACCCGAGGTGGGACACTCGGGGTCGGTCATCCGAGGTCGGACACTCGGAGTCGGTCACCCGAGGTCAAACACTCAGAGTCGGTCGCTCGAGGTCAGACACTCGGGGTCAGTCATCCGAGGTCGGACACTCGGGATCGGTCACCCGAGGTCGGACACTCGGAGTCAGTCACCCGAGGTCGGACACTCGGGGTCGGTCACCCGAGGTCGGACACTCGGGGTCGGTCACCCGAGGTCAGACACTCGGGGTCGGTCATCCGAGGTCGGACATTCAGAGTCGGTCACCCAAGGTCAGACACTCGGAGTCGGTCGCCCGAGGTCGGACACTCGGGGTCGGTCATCCGAGGTCGGACACTCGGGATCGGTCACCCGAGGTCGAACACTCAGGATCGGTCACATGAGGTCGGACACTCGAAGTCGGTCACCCGAGGTCGGACACTCGGGGTCGGTCACCCGAGGTCGGACACTCAGGATCGGGCACCCGAGGGTGGACACGCGGGGCCGATCTCCCTAGCTATGCACTCAAGGCTGGTTGTCCTAAGTTAGACATTAGTGGTCGCTCATCCCAAGTCAGAGAACCCCTAGCCGAGCTCCTTGAAGGCACTCCATGAACGTAGGCTCAGGATTTGAACTTATCCAACTGATTTGGATTATTGATTAGAGCGAACTTGCCCGATAATAATGGAATTACCTCAACGATGACAGGCTGGCAGATACCGGACATAATCATTACTTGGCAGAGCCGCCTGACAAGTTAGATGTTAATGTGAATCGGAAGAGACAGGGTGTCAGGCGGCTGTGTCAGCCTCATAGAGCCACCAAAACTGCGGGTTATACAGTCTGACAACTGGGCAATCCTTAATGAGATAGGACATCTCTGACAGGGCAGAGGGCTTGCCTCCCCCTATATAAACCCCCCTTTTGGGCTTCAAAAAGGGGATTTTTGCTGCCATTTTGCAACCACACCACCACACTATGAGCTCTGTTTTGGTCCGAATCGAGTGACTTGAGCCGGATCTCTATTTGAGCCCGAGTCCGGCCCCTTAGCTATAGCAGGCCGGGTCGTCTTAGTCAGACCGAGTCATTCAAGCGAAAACCGGTCTTTGCTTGTTGACAGGATCAAATTTGGCGCCGTCTGTGGGAATCTCGCCTGATCGAAAGACGAAGATGAGTGACTCCAATCGAGTGACCGTTACTCTTTCACAAGAAAACTTGGATCTACTGATAGAAGCCAGAGCTAGAAAGCTGGCAGCCGCGCAACAAACAGCCGCCCAACCCACCCGGGCGGGACCGACCGAGCCCACGACCCAAGGGGGCAATGAAGGAGGAGTTCGTCAGGGGGGCAGTCCCCATTCCCACCGAGCTTTGTTTGGCTCGGTGGAAGGGGCGGGACAGTTTGACCCCCATGAAGCCTCTTCCAGTCAAGCCAGAGCTGATAAAGGAAAGGCTCCCCTTGTGCCGACCCCGGGGGAGCATACTGGGTTCCCCTTTTCTAGCCAGATTCTACAGGAACTGCTTCCTAAACGCTTTCGACTCCTGTCTATTCCCGAGTATGGAGGAGCTACGAACCTGGAAGAGCATTTAAAAAAATTTGAGAACGCTTCGATGCTACATCAGTACCCGGATGGTGTTAAGTGCAGGGCCTTCCTGACCACCTTGGCCGGGCCGGGCCAGCGGTGGTTTGATAGACTCCCAGAAGGATCGATCAAGGACTTCTCTGATTTCAAAAGACTGTTACTGCAGCATTTTGCCAGCAGCAAAAGACATCACAAGACCAGCTTAAACCTGTTTACCATGAAGCAGGGCCCCAAGGAGCCCTTAAAAGCCTACATCAAGAGGTTTAATCAAGTTGATCTGGATGTGCCCACCGCTACGTCCGAGGTGTTAGTCAGTGCCTTTGCGCACGGCTTACAAGAGGGCGAGTTCTTCAGATCCTTGATCCGAAAACCTCCGAAGGACTTTGAAAGCCTTTTGGGGAAAGCCAGTAAATACGTGGACGTCGAAGAAGCACAAGCCGCCAGGCGGCCGGAGGTCAGACCTGCGTCCGAGAATCCTCAGCAACATCAAGGAAATGTACCTCCTGGAGGACCTCTCAAAAGCCCCAGAGCTATGGGACACCGACCAGGAGCCGAGAGGGGAATAGTTCAGCAAGTGGCCCAGGGTTGCATCCCTTCCAGGTGGCAACCCTACTGTTCTTTTGATAACAGCCATACCCACAACCTTCAAGATTGCTGGCAGGCTGGTAGAGGTCAGGGTCGTACCGGTCGAGGAAGTCCGAGAGGAGCTCATCAAGGAGGTGGTCGAGGTCGGGGAAGAGCCCCGCCAAGCCAATCTGAGTCCCATGCCCGACCGACCGCTCCTGCCGCTAGACAGCTGTTCCCGATCCCAGGCTCCGCTGAACCCGGGAATGCCAGCGAAGAGCTGTTGGGACCGGGTGCATGTCGACAAGGATACGAGTTCGTAAAATTTAAAATTTTTACGTGCAGCGGAAGAGTTTGCATAAAATAATTTCCTAAATTATTTTAACTTCGTATCTAGCATGCATTCTTATGGTGTGTTGACATAATCATAAAATAAAACATTGCGGAATAGTAAACAAATTTACCAAGTACCTCGCGTAACTCGAAGTAAGGGACGAGATCCAACCGTAGCGTCCCTTGGAAGCTCCGCCTCTATTCGCGTCCACGCCGAGTTCTCTTCGGGATGACTTCACAAAGTCACGAGTTTTGTGCCGACGAGAACTACTAGATTCTCGGAAGGCACAACTAGAAGATTAAGAGAAACAATGGAAAAACTAACCAATGAAGTAACGGAATCGAATTCCGAGAAGAGAGGAGTCGCTATCCGCTTCTTCTTCTTCGTGTTCGGGTTCTCCTCCTTCTTGGAAGCTCACGGCAACCACTTGGGGTGCTAGGGTTGCGCCGGCCCTAGCTTGGTTGGAGGGAGCCGGCCCTAATTCTCAAAGGGGCGCCGGCCCTAAGGGAAGAAGAGGAGAGAAGAGAATAAGAGGAGAGAGAGGGAGAGGCTCTAATATCAATTGCTTGATTATTTGATGTGTATAAAGGGCTAGCCTTTGGGTCCTTTATATAGTAGCAACTCTTTGCTAAGTCTCCCTCTAAACGGAATTAGTTATAAGAAATTTATCCTATAAATTTTCTTAACTAATTATTCCGTTTAAACCAAGTTTTATTATAAACTAATTTATAATAAAACTAATTCTTCTTCTCTTTAAATTATGGAATAAATTTTATAAGAAATTTATAAACTTTCTTATTATGATAAAATCAATTTATAATTGATTTTATAAAATTAAAATAAACCAATTCATGGATTATTTTAACTTCCATAAAAAGAATAAATTTCTACAAATTTATTTATATAAATTTCTTTATACAAATTTATTTATCCATAATTTATAAAACAAACCGCGCTAGGTTTATTTTATTAATTAAACCAATTAAATTGGTTTAATCTCCTTTAATGGCCGGCCACCACAAGGAGGGTTAGCACCTCCTTTGGCCGGCCAAACCAACCCGAACCGGTCGCGAATTAAACTCATTTAATTCGCCCAAAAAGCCTTCAAAAGACTTAGTCATTTTAGCTTCCATTGCGCCTCTGATTAACTCAGATTCGACTCGTTTCTCTTGATCGGAAAATCCAATTTTCAACTCGTTTTAAATCCCTCGGATTTCTCGTATTGCGTGTGACTAAATAGGCTTTCGATTTATGTTGGCCGTCTATAATTAACCCATTAATTATAGAACGATCATGAGTGGCACCTAGTAGTACATCATGATCCCCAATTAATCGAAAGATCAACGGTTTGACCCCAGAAGAAATTATTCTGAAACCCTTCAGCAGCTCTAATGAATCGTGCCTCATTCCCTTCACCACCTTATACCCACTTGGTTCAGGACACGGTCTATGGTGTCAGTCCCCACTAGGCTGACTACGTCACACCTAGCCCAAGTAGTGTCTTCCTCGTCCTTTGGATTTCTAATTACTCTCATGTATTTAAGAGATCTTAACATGATATGCTCTGGCCAGAGGCTTTGAGTAACAATCCGACGATAGGCCTGGGTATACATCTCCTCGCAAGGAGTGGTGAATCCTTTGTAGGCTGTTCAAACATCTTCGGGCACTTCGGCTTATACCCAACCATCCCGGGTCCACACCTCCTTGGAGATGCTTGCTTAAGATGTTAAAGTATAAGTCTCCATGACCAAGATGACTTGAACACCGCAAGTCAAAGGAACATCGCACTTAAGCCGCAGTAAGATCTTCATTGACATATCTACATGTAGATTCCCATATGAAGTCTTACAGCCAGTCACTCCAATGAACTAGTTCCCTTAACTAGCATCCATGTTTATCTCCGGACATCCCAATGTCACCAGCTAGTGAGAATCAGCTGATTAGAGAATAACCCATGCTAGTCTCAACAGAATTGATAGTGTCCATTTTTATCAATTCATCGACTAGGGATAATTTCAATACTTCACAATTGCACATTAGAGATAATCACTAGTTGTGATCCCATCACAAATTCTCTTATGCTGTGAGTTGTATTGCGGACATTCAGTAGATGAGTTTAAGATCCCAATCAAATACACAAAACATGTATACTCAAATAGTGAATTATCATTTATTAAAATAAATGTTTACATCATAAGGCGATTGCCTTAGGACACTTCTCTCATATCACTAACAAACTCCCACTTGGCCTAATGCCAATCGCTACGGTATCCAATACCATAGGCTCTAACATGACCCTCAAACTTGTTTTGAGGCAAGGCCTTAGTTAAAGGATCCGCTATATTCCTTTCAGTGGGAACTCTCTCAATTTGTATGTCATTCCTACTTATAATCTCTCTGATCAGATGATAGCGTCGAAGCACGTGTTTGGATCGCTGATGAGACCTTGGTTCCTTCGCTTGTGCAATAGCTCCATTGTTGTCGCAGTATACCAGCACTGCTTCATCAATGGTTGGAACCACGCCAAGTTCGGAGACAAACTTCTTGATCCAGACTGCTTCCTTTGCCGCTTCCGAAGCTGCGATATATTCCGCTTCCGTGGTAGAATCCGCTACAGTGTCTTGTTTGGAACTCTTCCAACTTACTGCGCCTCCATTCAAAGTAAATACGTATCCAGACTGCGATTTGGAGTCATCCTTATCCGTCTGGAAACTGGCATCTGTATACCCACGTATTTTCAAATCTCCTTCTCCATATATTAGAAATACATCCTTAGTTCTTCTTAAGTACTTAAGGATTGTCTTAACAGCCGCCCAATGATCCATTCCTGGATCAGATTGGTATCTGCTCGTGACGCTCAGAGCATACGATACATCGGGCCTAGTACATAACATAGCATACATGATAGATCCTATTGCGGATGCATAGGGAATCTTATTCATGCTAATCCTCTCGTCTTCTGTGCGCGGACACATAGACTTCGAAAGGTTGATCCCATGCCTGATGGGAAGGTAACCTTTCTTGGATTCCGACATGCTAAACCTTTTTAGCACTCGGTCTATATATGTAGACTGCGAAAGACAAGCAACCGTTTTGATCTATCTCTATAGATTCTAATCCCCAAGGATATAGGTTGCTTCTCCCAGGTCTTTCATGGAGAAAGTTTTGGACAACCAAATCTTAACTGTCTGTAAAACTGATATATCGTTTCCTATAAGTAAGATGTCATCGACATATAATACTAGGAATACGACTGCACTCCCACTAACCTTCTTGTACACACAAGGTTCGTCAGGATTTTGTGAGAAATCAAACTCTTTGATTGTCTCATCAAAACGGATGTTCCAGCTCCTAGATGCTTGCTTTCCATATATGGATCGTCGAAGCTTGCATACCTTGGTTTTATCAACCGATGTGAAACCTTCAGGTTGTATCATGTATACATCCTCAAGTAGGTTTCCATTAAGGAAAGCTGTTTTCACATCCATTTGCCATATCTCATAATCATAATGAGCTGCTATGGCTAGGAGCATC